>VZSE01004148.1:67600-105388 GCA_013398275.1 Promerops cafer | reverse complement strand
GCCCCGCCATGGCCGGGCCGCCCGGCGGCGCGGAGCCGCCGCAGCCCGACACCGGCCGCCGGGAAAGTTAGTGCGAGCGGCCTTCCCGGCAGCAGCAGCAGCAGCAGCAGGAGGAGGAGGAGGAGGAAGAAGCAGCAGCAGCAGCGGCAACAGCCGCCTCCAGCCGCGGCTGCTCCCCGTCCCCCCCGTCGGCTCCCGGAGGCAACTCAGGGGATTCCATCCCGCTTCGTCCCTTTGCCATTTTTGGATGCGTTTTATAGCCAATTTTTTTTTTTCCTGGGGAGAAAGCGGAAAAAAAAAAGCGAAGACCCAGCAGCTTTCCTCCACCACCGGACTCCGCGGCCGTGCCGGCAGCGCCGCGCACCCACCGGCTGGATTTTGGGGGTTCCGCCACCGCCGCTGGCACCGGGCGAGGTGACGGCAGCGGCAATGCCATCATGTTTTTTGAGACAGGAAACCTCCGAGTTTGCCCTGAATGAAGAACTTCCTGTGTTTAAAGTTGTACGAATATCCGCTGACAAGCTCGGTTCAAATGAAAACACGAGAGTCGGGGGGAGAGGCTAATTCGGACCAGCTGGACTTCCACGGCGCTCGGAGCTGGGCAGAAAACGCGCGGAGCCGCTCGCCACCGCCAGCCGGGAGCGGCCGGGACAAGCAGTGCCTTTGTTAGTCAAGAAGGACGGACGGGATAATTTAAGAGCTTCAAACTCTTCCGCCGTTGCTGCTGCGAACCCGCTCGGAATATTTTACCGGAGCTGTTGGATTTTGGATGATCCGCTGATGGATGGGGTTTTTTAGGGGGGCCGGGGGGATGTCATGGGTTGTTTCATTGCTCGGGACCGCCGGTCGGGCTGCTGAGCCGGTGTCCCCTCCCATCCCCGTAGTGTCACTTTGGGATTAGAAGCTGCCCCGGCGGGTTTGGGACCTGCTGGCCGTGTGATGCTTCCTGCCGTGGCGGGCGAAAGGTTGCCAGGGTGGTTCCGTCATCCATAAGGACGAGAGTATGGGCAAACCACTGAGCCGGCCAGACTGTTTACGGCAGAACCGCACTTGCCTGGGGAAGGGCGAGGATGAGGATGGTTATATAGAGGATTGCTACGTGCCCCAGAGATCCATATACGACACGATGAGAATTAACGAGCAGATCGATCAGGGATCGAAGCTCAACCAGCTCTCCAAGAGCACCCTCGGCAAGGGGGATGGCAGCACCATATCCAGCAACGGGACTCTGGGAGCTGCCAATGTCTTCGAGTCCAGGCCGCCGGAACCCAAGAAGCTGGATGAGCGAGTCATCTTCGACCAGCTGAAGCTCAGCAGCGACGTCTCCAAGCCGGCGCCGGCTCCACCGAAGAGGCGACCGAACCCCGAGAAGAAGGAGAACGTCAACCGGCGCTCGTGGAAGTCCTTCATGCCGCCCAACTTCACCGAATTTGCGGAAAGGATGGGGGCTTCGCTGAGCGAGGTGTCGGAGGCGGGAGCTTCCAACCCTTCCCTGCGGGATAAGCGGGATTCCAGTGCCATGCTCGCCGAGCAGCCGGGCCAGCCCGACCACGGCGAGCCCATGTCGGAGTCTCTCACCTTGGAGCACGTCTCCAAGTCATCTGGCACGGCAGAGGCTCTGGCGGCCAAGCAGTTTGGCGTGGATGGCTATGGCGGTCCCCGGGACGAGCGCCAGGCCCTGCTGAACGCCGGTGACAGCCGCGTCAGGGACCTGGCCAGGGCCCGCCGGCTCCCCAGTGCCACCTGGCCACGAGCCAGGAAGAATTTCATCAGGGGAAACTTCAACGATGGGCACCAGGAGACCCTGGAGGCCTCCGAGTCGGACTCTACGGTGGAGAACGTCAACCTCTCTCCGTGCCTTAGTGAAGAGCTGCTGGATACGGGACTGGATATTCTCATCACCTCCAATCTCAGGGAGAAAACCGAGTCTGAGCTGAGATTTGAGGAGGACGAGCGCTGGGTGATGATGGAGGAGTGGGAGGAGGCGACGCTGTCAGAGAGAGGAAAGGCTGTTCTGGTGGCAGAGGAGAAGAGGAGCTGTTGCTTGGCAGATATTTCTGAGGAAAGGGAACAATCCACTGCTCCAGAGGATGGCTCTGCCCCCAGGCCGGGGACCTCCTTGTCCTGCACGTCCCCAGGGGGTGGTGGCAGCGCGTGCTGCACAGAGGACGCGGCGGTGCAATGTGGGGTTGAGGACTTTGCTCCGGTTTTGGAGCGCTCAACCAGCCCCACGGGCCCCGAGCTGTCCGACACGGACTCGGTGCAGATGTTCCTGGAGCTGGAAGAACAGTGCCTCAATGAGCACGGGGGCGATGGAGCTGTCCCCAGCTGCCTGGAGATCCAGATGTCCCCAGTGGACTCAGAGGGGCTGGACCCAGATTCGGCCAAACTGGCCGGGTTGGTGGTTGAAGGGGGTCAGCACAGGGCGCCCTTGGATATCAGCGCCTCGGACTCTGCCGTTGTGTCAGATCTGGAGGACTTCGATGTCACCTGCAGCTCCCAGCTGCTGAGCACGCTGGAGCCCTTGACAGAGCCCTTCTCAGAAAGGGACACCTTGGCTGTCACCCCGACGGACTCGGACGGAGGGGCCTCCCCCAGCCCTGGGACCATGGCAGGGCTGGGGTCCCTCCTGGAGTGCTCCCCAGCGCTGGTGGGGGAGGTTGATCCTGACCCACTTGTGGACCCTGAGTTTGTGGCTGCTGGGGTGCCATGTCCTGGGGCACATCCAGCTGCTGGACTGGGGGGAGAGGGGTACCCCAGTGCTCCAGTGGGGTGGGGTGAAGATAACCAAGACTTGCTTCCTCAGGGGACCTGTCCTGACCGAGTGTCCCCCTGCCAGCCCCCAGCTCTGGACACGGGGATGGAGGAGCTGGGGTCCCCCCCACGGCACAGCCAGGCTGGCGTTGAGGGCATGGATCCATTCAGGACCCATCACCTTCTGCCAGGGAGGACTGAGGTCGCCAGCTGGGATGTCCCAGAACTGGTTTCTGAGGATGAAGCCACAGATTTGGGATCAGGGAGTGGAGCTGAGGGCTGGACTCATCCAGCAGAGAGTGGGGATGTTTGCTGTGGTTCTCTGCTGCCTTTCCACGCTGGCTCTGCATCAGAGCCAGGCTCCAAGGCTCCAACAACATTCCCGGTGCCTGTTGAGGACCTCCCGTGGGAAATGGTTTCCCTGGGCCTGTCTCTGGAAGGGGCTGCCCGCACAGAGGGGTACCCCGTGGAGGTGGCTGTCACACATGGGGGGACACCAGCAGCCATCCTGCAGCCAGGAGATGCGGACTTGTTGTTTGCCCCCAGCTGGGAGGTCCCGTGTGCTGCCAGCCCAGCTGCCCCTGAAGAGCTTCCTGGCACGTTGTCCACTGCAGGGCCTGCCATCTCGTGGGATTTTGGGGAGCTTTCTGCTCCAAGCCATCCACTTTCACCAGGAGATTTGGCTGTCCTGGAGCCCCAGGCTCAGGGGACACCACCAGCCACCAAGGATCCTACCATGGATGCTGAGGAACCTCCAGGAGCCACCACCACTGCCATGCCCTTGATGGTGGAGGAGCTTCTGGAAGCCCCACCACCCTTTGCTGACGTGCCTGTCACCACTGTGCCACCGCCAGCGGCCGAGCCACTCTCCTCGGGTGCCGGGGACCTCGGTGGTGACCCCGTGCCATTGGTGGTGGCCTTGGGGGATACAGATGACTTTGCCATCATGGTTGCACCGCCCATCCTGGAGCACCTGCCCGCTGAAGTGATGGCTTTGGAGGACGACCCCGTTGAGAGCTTACCTGCAGCGGGGGTGGCAGCTTGGGAGGGTCTCCCTGGTGCCTTCTCACCCCTCCCAGAAGGTGCCACCACCCCAGAGCTGCTGGGGACACCCTTTGCCACAGCACCCAGGGCACAAACCCTCCCCAGGGCTGTGTTGAGGGGCCCCCTCCGGCCCCGCAGCTGTGGGGGTGCCCTTTCCCTCTGTCCCAGCGAGGGAGAGGGGACACCGGGCACGGAGGGACCCCTGGGCGCCGCTCTCGTGGCAGAAGGGCCCCCTGCTCTCCCAGATGGATTCGTTCCAGATAACGAGGTATTTGTTGCTCAGGCTCCCGCTGCCGGGGCTTCGGGCGCACAAATCGCTTTATTTTGCACTCCAGGGATGGGTGGGAGGTGGGAGCCCACTCAGTAACGCACGATCTGGGCTTCCCAAAAGCCTTCTCCCTCCTGAGATCGGCTTGAATTTGGCAGGCAAAAAGTTTTGGGGGTTGGGGGAATGGGGGGAATTGTGTGATTGTGTAAGTAAGGGAGGCAAAAGATTCTCGCTGCTCGATGACCCGAAATGTTGACTTACACTTTTTTGGCTTATTAAAGTACATTATGGTCACTCAGATGGAAATCACGGACTTCAGAAAAACCTTCTCGCTGGCTCCTGGCAGGGAGTTCCCCTCTTTGAAGCAGAAAATATATCAGGAAAGAGAAACCTGTGAAATGAATTAAGTGCAAGCAATTCCTGTCCCGTGCAGTCATGGCTGTCTGTAGTTTTTTTCTGTGAGCGTTGAGGTGCTGAGGCTCAGAAGGCGCTTGGGAAGGGGCTCAGATTCTCTCTGGTGTCTGGGGATTTGTGTTGCTCGTGGCTCTTGCCTGGAGAGACCTCGGTGCTGGAGTTCCCACAGCCCAGCACTGATTTCCTGCCATCTGGATTAGGAGAAACATCACTAAGGAGACATCAGGAGTTAGTCAGCACCAAAAATCCCGATTTGGTGGCAATTACTCATCCTTTGGGCTGTACCACCCCTTTGAAATACGCACGTGGAGGGGCTTGGAGAGGTGGTTTCACATGGGGGTCCATGTGAGCGTGGGCTGGGACACCCAGAGGGGACCTGGGTGAGGGAAAAACCATTGGGTTCTTGCAGTAGTTGTCTGTTGCTTGAAATTCAGTGGGGGCTCTTTATTTTCGGTTCAGCACCTCTGATTGTTAACCCCAGAAACCTTCCCCTTGCTCCAGGCATTGCTGGAGAGGCTTCCTGGAATTCCACATCCAGCAACAGTGGGGTTAAGGGAGATGAGGGAGGCAGAAAGCGAGGGGATGCTTTGGGAAGCCTTCCTGGGAGTGAGGAGGAGGTGTGGTGGAGCAGATGTCCTTCTGCTCTCCCAAAATGTCTGTCCAGCTCTTCCCCAGGGCAGGACACCTCGCTCCACGGGCAAAGGGGAGTCGTTAAGTATTTGTTTCCAAGCTGAGTCACAGTGAGGTTAATGAACTAAATCGCTGGAATCTTTCATGAGCAAAGGAAAACAAGTGTGTTGGACACGCTCACCCTCGGGCTGTTGCTGGGATTATTTTTGTCAGACTCCTCAGGGAGCATCGGGCTCTCAGCCTGGCTGATACCTGTGTTGCAGGTACCTCTGGTTGGATCACCCAGGCTTTTCCACAGGGCTCCCTCCCTGCCTGGCTCCTTTGGAGTTTGTTTTGCGGTACACGGAGAGCTCGGACCAGCCTGGCGTGCCAGCCTTATCAGCCTGATCCTTTTGTGGGTTTGGCTCTTCTACCCAGCAGCTCCATATATAAACAGTAACAGGAGAACAGCCCGGGAATCAGTGATTCCAAGTCCCCATTTATTTCTTACAACCGTGGCAGAATTCTCCATCAGCAAACAGCTCTGGACGGTGTCTGCCAGCTCAGCCTTCGCTCGCGTCCTGGAGGGACCTCCCTGCCCTCCAGTTGCTGAGCTCTGCTGGGAAGAAACAGCTTTTTTCCCTTTGGAAATGAGGCAGGGAAAGTCAGAGCAGTGTCTCTTGTTCGGGCTGGGAGCTGTGCCTGTGTGTTTTGGGGGGATTTTGGTGTTTTTAGGGCGTTTTGCTTCGTGCTCCTCCAGAGCAAAGCGATTGCCGGGCGCAGAGAGCCGTGTCCTCCACGAGCCGCTGCTCTGCTGGGGGAGATCTTGCCTCCAAGTGGGGATTTTTCAGTGCAGGCAGTGCCCGTGCATTCTTGGGCACAGGGAGCAGGTGGCTGGCTGCCATCCCCTCTGCCTCCCAGCGGGAAAACGTGGGGACAGGGCCAAGGGCTCTGCTCCTGCCCAGCGCCGGCTGCGGGGTGACCCGTGCTCTGCATGGGCTCGTGGGCCAGGGAGCAGAGTGAGCCAGGAATCTGCTCCCTATTTTTGGGGTGTTTGCTGTGGGGACAGGGCAGGCTTGTCCCTTGGGGCCGCAGAGGGATGTTGCACGGGCAGCGCGTGGCTCCAGCAGATCCCCAGCTCCGATAAAGAGCATTTATCTCCTCCAGAGAAACAGGATTCTCCCTGCTGCCTCTCCTGACAATGGGGAGCTTCATTCGCCCTCCTCCCCCTTCCCTATCAAATCTTTTTTGGTTTAGAAAGCTTTTCCCCACAGGATTCCCAGGCAGGACCGTGCCAAATCCGTGGTAAACGACTCGCACATTAATTGCCTATTGCCTTTGTCTTTGGAAATACAGCGAGCTCCTCGCTGCCTGTAATTTCGTGGTTAACAAAACTCATATGATGTCAGGTCTCCGTTCTCAATAGCTTCACTGTGAGAATTGCTTGGGGTTTTTCCCCAGGAGCATTATTTCCCAATCTGATGGCGAGTCGGAGCCGATGCTCTCATTTCTTCCTCAGTTTTCTCTTTTTACCTCACTCCAGTGCTTGGAAAAATGGGATTTACCCATTTAAAACCAGAGGTGGGTGTAGATAGACCCTGACCTGTGCTCTACAGCAGCAGATTCCTGTGACATCTGTGTCACTAGGTCAGGGAGAGGGAGGAGTTTGGACAAACTTGCACAATTCCAATAAAATCAGTGCAAGTGGCTACTGCATCTTCCCTAGAGAGGAAAGCCTGTTGTATCCATGGAAAGACTGAGCAACTGGAAGAGCATCTCACAGCTTATAAATCACTTTTTCTCTCCCACCTTTTCCCCCCACAGCAATTCCAGAAGGAGCAAGTGGATCCCCTCCAGCTAAAGCTACAGCAGGTCAATGGAGTTGGTCAGGGACTCATCCAAAGCGCCGGGAAAAACTGTGATGTCCAAGGGCTGGAGCATGACATGGAAGAAATCAACACCCGCTGGAACACCCTCAACAAGAAGGTGGGAGCACGGGGAGGGGCTGTCCCTGCTTTCTCTGGGGTCTGGGGGAAGGAGGGGATCACGGGCGCGGAGCTGAGGCGCCGGTGCCGGTGCCTGCTGCTGCAGTGGGGCTGTTTTTGGGGCGCAGGTGGCCCAGCGAGTGGCTCAGCTGCAGGAGGCCCTGTTGCACTGCGGGAAGTTCCAGGATGCCCTGGAGCCACTGCTGAGCTGGCTGGCAGACACCGAGGAGCTCATCTCCAACCAGAAGCCTCCCTCTGCGGAGTACAAGGTGGTGAAAGCCCAGATCCAAGAGCAGAAGGTGAGCGAGCGCTGGGTGGCTCTGTGGGAGGGGACTTCAGGACAACCAGACCATATTTTGGGGGTCCAGCTGGGATGTCCATGCTTCTTTCCTGGTGGATCTCAGCTCCTCACATCCCAATGTAATGAACAGTTTGCCCACACTCAGTGATCTCCATCTCCTAAGCCGCGTCCCTTCGTTGTCCCGCTGCTTCTTGAAGTCGCTTTTGCTGTCGGCCGTGGTTTTCCAGCCTTGAGTTTTGCTTTTTGCCAATAGTTCTGCTGTGTCAGGAGCGAGCTGGTGGTGGTGCAGGGCCTGCTCTGGGTGTTTGGACAAAGGGAATGTTACAAATGTGAGAGCAGGCCCGAGGTGTGCCGGTGTTTGCTGAGATAACAGCCCGGGGTCGGCGCCTGCCCTCGGAGTGGGAGGAGGGAAGGTCAAGTGTGGTCATGGGGAAATATTTTAGAAGTGAATTCTTACCCGGGCTTGGCCCGACGTGTGGAGGTTGGAGGAGGAAATGTGCTTCAAGTGGAAGTTAAAAACTTGATAAGTTGGAGGGGGTTGGTGGGGAAGACTCAGAAAACTCTTGTGGCACAGAAGTGGTTTGGGTGTTGAGTAGTGTAAAAGGGGGAAGGGGGAAGGAAAAGGAAAGAAAAGGGGAAAGGAAAGAGGAAAATGGAATGGAATGGAATGGAATGGAATGGAATGGAATGGAATGGAATGGAATAGGGATGGAATGGAATGGAATAGAATAGAATAGAATAGAATAGAATAGAATAGAATAGAATAGAATAGAATAGAATAGAATAGAATAGAATAGAATAGAATAGATAAAATGAAAGTTCAGTTGGATGGGACCTACAATGATCACCCTGTCCAGCTGCCTGACCACTTCAGGGCTGCCCAAATCAAAGCATGTGATTATTATAATGTAATATAATATAACAATATAATATAACTCTGTAATTTTTCGAACTGGTTTTGAAGGCAGAGCCGTCCCCCTGGGCTGGGCCTGCTCTCAGCCCAGTGCTGGCAGCAGTTCTGAGCCACAATTAGAGATCTGACCCCTCCAAGGGCTGGATTTGGTTCTGCTGCCCCAGTCTGGTAACTTCCCCCTTTCCTCTGCCTCCCCAAAGCTGCTCCAGCGGCTCCTGGACGATCGCAAGGCCACGGTGGAGATGATCCAGGCGGAGGGGGACAGGATCGCGCAGGCGGCCGAGCCCGCGGACCGGGACAAGATCGTGGGGCAGCTGGAGAGCCTGGCACGGCGCTGGGCAGGGCTGCTGGGCAGGGCAGCTGCCAGGTGAGGGGCCCTGGCACCGGCCCGCCCCGCCGGTCGCGGTGCCCGCGGAGGTTTCGGTGCAGATACATCCTGGAAACGTGGAAACAGCTGGAAAACAGGAGGAATCAAAGGCTGGCTGGGAGCTGATGCTGATAGCACTGGTTTACAATGGCAGGGAAGAGCTGGGATGAAATAATTTCCCTGCAGGGGAGGGATGTTATTTTTATTCCTGTAAGCTTTAACGTTTAGCAGCATCCTGTTGACACCTTTATGCTGCCAGAATCTTGTTTATGAGTTACTTATTTCTACCTAAGCTGATATTTGAGGTTATGAAGTCACTTCTGAGGGCCAGATTGGACCCTTCTCCATGTTTTTAATCATTGCCAGCAGGCTGGACTGTCCACCCAGGATTGTCTTTAACCAGAAGAAAGACCAAGAGCCTGGCCACAAGCTGAGGGATCTCCGAGACAGTGATAGGGATGGAACAAAAGAGAGTTGGAACTAAATGGTCTTTAAGGTCCTTTCCATCTCAAACTGTTCCACGAAAAGCTGCACAATGGGGAGGCCCTTCTGCCACCTTCCCAGGGCAATGAACTGAATCCTAAAGGCACAGCTGCAGGAAAAGCTTATTTTGCAGTTCCTCCACATTGATTTTTATCTTTGCCATTGTAGCTTGCCTGACAATGGTGTCTCACCTTGCTCTGAACAGAGCTGCTTTGGTTCCTTCTTCCTGAAGCTGCTTCCCATGCCTGGCTCCAACTGGGAGCTGCTCCTTCGTGTTTTCATTGACTCAAAGAATCACAGATTGGTTTTGGTCGGAGGGGACCCGAAAAACCATCTTGTTCCACCCCCCTGCTGTGAGCAGGGACACCTCCCACCAGAGCAGGTCGCTCAGGGCCGCATCCAACCTGCCCTTGAACCATTCTTTCCTTCTAATTCTATGATGACTTTTTATAGGCAGAAGCAGCTGGAGGATATCTTGGTGCTGGCAAAGCAGTTCCATGAAACCACGGAGCCCGTGTGCGACTGGCTGTCGGTGACAGAGAAGAAACTGGCCAACTCTGAGCCCATTGGTACCCAGACTGCCAAAATCCAGCAGCAGATCAGCCGCCACAAGGTAGGACCTGAGCAGGAGCAGGATGGAGGTGGTTGGAGTCAGGTCCCGCTCCAGTGGTTGTTTCCACCACAACCAGAGGGGTTTTTGGCACAAACAAGGACTGGAGGAGTTATCCAGGCTGTTTTATGCACAGGGAAAGCTGCAAGCCCTGACCCACCAGTGTGGGTAAACATTAAACTGCTGTCCTTGCACCTCCCAGCAGACCCAGATAGAAAAAACCATTCCCACTCATGTGTTTCTTTTTAATTTCTACTCAGCTTGCCCGTCCACGGGCGGCTTTTGTGTCCCCTCCATTTTTCCCCTTGCGTTCATCCTTGCATTCCCCCTTTTACGTTGCGTTTCTTTTATTTTCCTCGTTCTCCACTCATTTTTTTTTTTTTTGTTTTCCCCCACCCCTTTTCTGTTGTCCATTCTACCCTGCACCATTCAGGCTCTTGAGGAAGAGATAGAGAGCCACGCTGCCGACGTGTCTGGGGCGCTGGGGGTCGGGCAGTCGCTGTCCTCCCTGAGCTGTGCCGCCGAGCAGAGGCTGCTGGCAGAGAAATTAGAGGCTCTGCAGAGCCGCTACGGCGAGATCAGGGACCGGTGCAGCCGCAAGGCAGCACTGCTGGACCAGGCTCTGGCCAACGCCAGGCTCTTTGGGGAGGAGGAGGTGGAAGTGCTCAACTGGCTGGCTGAGGTGGAGGACAAGCTGGGCTCAGTGTCCATAAAGGATTACAAACGGGACGTCCTGCAGAAGCAGCATGCCGACCAGCTGGTATTTTCTGTTTGGTTTTTTTTTTTGTTTTGTTTTGTTTTTTCTTCTTGTGTTGTTTGTTTCGTTGCATTTTGTCTGGTTTTGTTTGTGTTTCTGGCCTGACTTTTAATTTTGCGAAGCTCGTTGTGCTGCTGGGTCTCTCTGAGGTTTGGAGAGGAGGGTAAAGAGATTTCATGTGTTATAAACAACAGTTTATGGCCACAGTTGTGGCCACCACCCCCCCCCCCCCCAAAAAAAAAAGGGTTTCTTAAGGCTGGGAAACTTCAAATGATTCGTTTGATTTGTGAACAGTGTCTGAGTCAGCTTGGCCACTCTGTGCCTTCAGAAAGCTGGATGCTGTTTCCAAAACTGAGAGCTGGAAAAGTCTGGTGGGTTTTTGGAGCTGGGCTGGCCACCAAGGAAGCCTCTGCCTCCGCTCCCTGGGGCTGTGCAGGCTCTTTTCAAGAGTGAGGTTCTGCCTAATACAAGGGCGAGTCCTCTGGTGACACAGATCCAATGGGTTGGGCTGGGTTTGCTCTGAGATTTGGGCCTTTGAGGCCCAAAAATCCCAATAATTCCCATAGCAGGGTTGTCCACCCTGCCTGTGCTCAGCAGGGGAGTTCACGCCCCCCATAGCATCTCTGGCTGGCAGGACACAGGGACCTGCCTGCAGCAGGATAACCCAAATTTGCCTTTTCTTCAGGCTCTGAATGAGGAAATTGTGAACAGGAAGAAGAACGTGGACCAAGCCATTCGAAATGGACAAGCTCTCCTGAAGCAAACCACAGGTAACACCGAGGAGATCCTGGCACGCTCTGGGAAGCGTGGGGGGTCTGGGAATCCATCCTCCACACNCTCCTGAAGCAAACCACAGGTAACACCGAGGAGACCCTGGCACGCTCTGGGAATCCATCCTCCATGTGCTTTTCCTTGGGAAGTCCATGCTCTGTTGGGTGGAGGCTTTTCTCCCTCAGGTCTTCATTTCCTTTTGGAAACCCCCAGAGTAGCTGGTTTGCATCCAGGCTTGGATGCTGAGCCACAAACAGTCCAGCTCAGGATTTGCTTGGTCCCAAAATCCCAACCTCGCAGCTTGGGGAGCGGGTGATTCCCACTGCTGCTGTGGGGATGCTCAGTGCTGAGGGAGGCTTTTCTCACTGCAGCCAGCTGTTAAATCACATGGAAAAGAGGTTAAAAATACCCCCAGCCCTCTCCTAATATTGCTTTCCCAGACTGAGCAGTTTGGCTGTTGCCACGTGGGTGTGAGTTTATGTTTATGAGTGGGAAGAGAGGTCGGGGCGCTGCGTTTCCTTCAGATGTGGTCTGCTCAGAGCAGATGTACAGCCCTGTGTCCTTGTGGGAGCTGTGCAGCAGGAAGAGTGATTACAAAGGATTTGGCAGGCAGCTCCGTGTCCTCTTGGAAACAGCAGCGAGGGGTGAACTGACCCTTTTTTCTTGGAGCTGTGACACGTTGCTGAGAACTGAGTTGGGGTGGCTTTGGGGCTTGTGGCCAAGCTGGGCTTTGCAGCAGACTTCCATCCCATCCCATCCCATCCCATCCCATCCCATCCCATCCCATCCCATCCCATCCCATCCCATCCCATCCCATCCCAGGGATGGGGTGGATGTTATGCTGGTGGAAAATGTCAACTCTTAGTAAAAACAGGCTGAAGTTGCATTAATACAAGGAAAAGTGAGGCTGGAATTCGCTGTTTAAAAGGGGAAGGAGCAGAGAAAGTGGCTCCTGAAGCCTCCTGGGGTGGCTCCTTCAGCCCCTAGAGCCCAGCATCATTTCCCCTTGCTGCTGTCCCACAGGGGAGGAGGTGCTGCTGATCCAGGAGAAGCTGGATGGAATCAAGACCCGCTACTCCGACATCACCGCCGCCAGCTCCAAGGCCCTGCGCACGCTGGAGCAGGCCCGGCAGCTGGCCACCAAATTCCAGTCCACCCACGAGGAGCTCACGGGGTGGATGAGCAAGGTGGAGGACGAGCTGGCCTCCAGCGGGGCACAGTCCCCTGCTGGCGAGCAGATCCCCCAGTTCCAGCAGCGGCAGAAGGTGGGAGAGCAGCACCCCAGGGTGGGGACGTGTGGGGGTGGTTTGTTCTGTGCTTTGGGAGGCTGGGGAGGAGCCGGGAAGGACACACATCCATGGGTGCCTTCCACAGGAGCTGAAGAAGGAGGTGATGGAGCACAGGCTGGTGCTGGACACGGTGAACGAGGTGAGCCGGGCTCTGCTGGAGCTGGTTCCCTGGAGAGCCCGGGAGGGGCTGGACAAGCTCGTGTCGGACACCAACGAGCGCTACAAGGTGGTCAGTGACACCATCAAGCAGAGGGTGGAAGAGATCGATGCTGCTATTCAGAGGTCTCAGCAGGTGAGGGGATGACCCCTGCAGGGTGTTCTCGGGGGAGCCGGAGCGAGCGGGGGGTGGCAGGCACAGCCAGACAGGAGGGGCAGATCCCTTCAGGAATGCCAAGAAATGGACCCCAGCAGCAGCGTGGGGCAGCAGGGATGGTGGCTGACCCGTCCTGGTGTGTGTTTGTGGGATGGGATCACTCTGGAGCAGCACTGTGTTATCCTGCCTGTGAACTTCTGCCTGCAGGGGTGGTGTAGGTGGTGTAAAACTGGTGACAGGTGACTGGCAGTGCTGGCAAAACATCATCCCCTGCTGGGAGGGCGCATGGATTTGTTCCAGGCCAGCAGTCCTCCCCAAAAAGGCTTGTCCTGCACAGGCTGGAGGCTGTGCAGTGCTGGGAATACCTGACCTCTCTCCGTGGAGTCAGTTCTCTGTGGATGAGCAAAGGAAATTCTCCTGTTTATAGGGATGTCCCTTTCCCTGCGGGCAGGGAGGGTGTAGGGAGAGCTGGCTGCTCCAGCTTGCCCCAAAAGCAGCTGCAGGAGCCACGAGGGAGTCAGAAACCTGAGCCCCACCCCAGTGTCCCCTTCTCCTCCACACGCCGGGGTGAGGCGTTCGTCCCCGTGTCCTGTCGGGTCCCTCTGGGATTCCCACTGCCCCCAGCTCTCTGTGTGCTCCATCCCTGCTGGCCAGCCCTGACCAGTGCCCTCCTCTCCCTGTGCCAGTACGAGCAGGCAGCTGATGCAGAGCTGGCCTGGGTGGCTGAGACCAAGCGGAAGCTGATGGCTCTGGGCCCCATCCGCCTGGAGCAGGACCAGACAACGGCTCAGCTGCAGGTGCAGAAGGTCTGTGTGCACTCCCTGAGGGGTTCTGTGGGGTGGGCAGCAAGGAGGGATGGTCCATTTTGGGTCATGGGATGCATTTTTGGGGGAGCAGCTTTACCCTGGGGCGTGCGGTGCTGAGCTCAGAGCACCAGGAGAGATGCAACACTTGAGATGTGAAAGGAAAAAAAAAAACAAAGGAAAAAATTGCTCTAAATTATCCAAGTGTTGGGCTTCCCAAGGAAAAAGCTTCCTGTCTGTTTACAGGAGCCATTTAGGGCTTGATGGGTGATTTGCTTTGGTCTCCCTTGGGAGAACTTCTCCCATGGAAGCCTTTCCTTGTGGCCAGCAGAGCAAGCTCTGCCCGGGTCTCACTGGCCCTGGCAGCAGGAAGGGTTTAGAGAAATGTATATATTGATTAATGAGGGTGGTTTCCATTTGCTTTTTGCTCATTGTTCCCTGCAGTGAGGGACTCCACAGTTCCCTCCCAGCAGCCAGACGTGGAACAAAGAGGTGCTGGAGGGGCTGGGGTTTTTTTTCTATATATCTTTGAGATGAGCTCATGCCTGAAAGAACATGCACTTTAAATAAACGGCCCTTTTCTTCCCTTTGCCTGGGCAATCAGAGCAGCACGCAGGCTTATTGGATTTAAAATTAAAGGAAAAAAAGGAAAATAAGACAGTGTTACAAGAGGGGGGGGACTGAAGCATCGAGCATTAAGTTAAATTGAGCTCAGCTTCCCGCTGTTAATCTCATGGACCTTGGGAATGGCAAAGTTATTGGTGGATGCAGCTCTGGAGAGCATCATTTTGTGGGATAACATTCACTAATAAACGGATGATGGAGCTTTTCCTCCAGTGAGGACCTTGGCTGTGGATTATACCTAATTTTAAGAGCTGTTTTCGGGTCTTTGAAAGAGAGAGGTTGGTGCAGATGAGGAAAACAGGCAGGAGTCTGCACTCCCAGCTGGATTTTCAGTTTGCCACAGGACACTTGTGCTGAGTTTTGTGGGGTTTCTTTGGGAGGAGGGTGCTGTGGATGGGCTGGGGAGAGGTTGGGCTCAGCTCTGAGTTCTCCCCTTTCCCTTTCTGCAGGCGTTTTCCATCGACATCATCCGGCACAAGGACTCCATGGATGAGCTGTTCAGCCAGCGCAACGACATCTTCGGGACCTGTGGTGAGGAGCAAAAAGCTGTTCTCCAGGTGAGCCCCCTCTGCTGTCTGCTGCAACAGGGGGGGACAGAGAGGGCAGAGGGACGACTCCTCAGCCCTTGCACGGCCTGAAGGAGTTTAAAATGACTCCATCTGCAGTAATTCCCACCAGCCTTAGCAGAAATCTCTTTACATTTATGACTCTCCTTTATTGCCTATTTTTATTGCAAGGTTTGGGGATGGGGAGGGGGAGATTCCCGAGGCTGCTTTAATTGGAATTACAGTGTGGAAGGCCACCAAAGGCACCTCCTCCTCTTCCAGCTCGCAGCGTGGAGCTGGCCCTTTCCCTGGGCCCTTTTGCATCCCTCCCCATGACTCTCCTCCCTGGTTTTTTTAGGAGAAGACCGAGTCCCTGGTGCAGCAGTACGAGGCCGTGAGCCAGCTCAACTCGGAGCGCTACGCCCGCTTGGAGCGTGCCCAGGTGCTGGTCAACCAGTTCTGGGAGACCTACGAGGAGCTGAACCCGTGGATTGAGGAGACCCAAGCCCTCATCTCCCAGCTGCCACCCCCAGCCATCGACCACGAGCAGCTCAAGCAGCAGCAGGATGACATGAGGGTAAGAGGATGCAGAGTTTGCACCTCCTGGCCATCAACAGAGGGCAGGGGGCAAGAGCACCTTTTTTTTCTGAGTTTTCCACCTTTTTTTCTGCTTTTCTGTTCTTTTTGGGGAGTTTGCTTGTGCGATGCGAGAGCGCCACGTGAAAATCCCTTGTTATGTTGGAGCACTCCTTACCGAAATTCAGCTTGCTCCCAAGGAAACCTGGCTGCTTTTGGATCTCCTTCCTGCCCGTGGCAGGAAAAAACCACTTTGTGCTTTTAGGGTAGAGACTGCAAAGCAAAAAATTCCCAGTGGGGTGCCCCGTGGAGCTGTGGGGAGGGCCAGGGGCCGGGGAAGGACCCGTGCCAGGCGCTGTGCCATAGCCATGTTGGGAAGAGCCAAGTGCCATGTGCTTGGCAGATGCTGGGGCATGAAATCCAGGGTGTGAGTTCCTCCCAGATACGATCACTGCTCTTGGAGTGCTGTTTGGAATAAATAGGCAGCGGCTCGCAGCAGATTTCTAAACAAATGTGCTTTTTTTTCCCCCCCTCCCTCTATCCCCTAGCAACTGAGAGAGTCCATCGCTGAACACAAACCTCACATCGACAAGCTGCTGAAAATCGGGCCCCAGCTCAAGGACCTCAACCCCGAGGAAGGGGAGATGGTGCAGGAAAAATACTCCAGGGCCGAGGCCTTGTACGCCAAAATCAAGGAGGAGGTTTGCCAGCGGGCCCTGGCGCTCGACGAGGCCTTCTCACAGTCCACCCAGGTACGCCGGGGTGCCAGGGAGGGGAATCTTCCCCTCCCAGCCCCCTGGGAGAGCCACGTGCTTTGGAACGTGGTTTTATTCCCCCTGTAAAACCCCTTTATAAGGCATAAAGTGGTCAGGCACCTCCAGGGTAGTTTCCTGCTGGCTGTGGGAGCAGAGGAGAAGGCGTTTGAGGCTCCACGCAGTAAATAGGGTCGTAAATTTTTACGGCCTCAGTAATGGTGCTGGTTCAAAGGGGCTGCTCTGGCATCCAGCCAAGGTTGGAAGGGCCTCTTGACAGAGCTTGAAGAGATAATTTTCAGTTCTGATAAGCTGTGAGTGCAGTGAGCAGCCACGGGATGCTTTGTATGGGATTGGTAACGGATGTCTCCGGGGTCTGGGCATCTCCTGAGGAGGTGGGTGAGTGCAGGAGGAGAAATAGGAAAGGAAGGGCAGAGACTGGAGGTGCTGAAGTCCAGAAAGGGGGTGAAGTGCTCCTGCTGCTGAGGGTTGATGACCCCCAGTTGTGTTTCATTTCACCCCGTGTTACCGTAGCGCAGTTGGTTTTTGTCACGTCCTGGGTGTTTATTTTCTTAATTCCTGTATTGTGTAGTCACTTCTCTTGGTTTGCACTTGTATTAACTCCGAGTTTTTCCCCCCCACATTCCCCTCCCCTCTCATCTCTCACTCCCATTGTGGAATGTGTTGTCTGTGTGTGTTGCTGCCTGTGCCCGTCCTCCCCACATGGTCCCATTTCATTCTTGTGTTGACTGCGCCCCACCATTGCAGATCTCGGAGGTAAGCGAGTCCCCCCACCACAGATGTTCATTTACCCTCCCTGGCCTGACTCTGTTTGACACCCAGGCTTTCGTTTCTGGTCCATGCACAGCTCAGCAGCTTCAAATCCAACGCCGGGGGAGGGCCTGGAGTCACATTTTTTGGGATGGCTTTGGTCGCGTTGCCGCCTGGTCTCAGCTTCCGCTGGGAGTGCTTCCTGCAGGGCAGAGGTGTTGCTTCTGGAAGGGCTCACACTGCTCCAGCTGGATGTGCTGGCTTGCTCCTGCTTGTTGGCTGAGCCAGCCTGTCCTGATCAACTTTGCCCCAAGAGCCCCTGCCCCTCTCTGCTGGGATTTGGTGGGCACCTGCACCGCTGTGTTCCCAGTAGGAACTGGGAGAGGGACAAGAGCGGCCCCAGTGCTGAGCTGTCCTTCCCACCAGCAGAGACAGTTTGGGGTCTTTAAGGCCAAAGTTGACTTCTCTCTTAAAAAACCAGCAATAAACCCTGCTAGACCTCCTCCCTCCCTCGCTCCTGGCTTTCTGGTCCTGCTTCTGAGGCCGCAGCTCCTCCCCACCCGCATGCAGCTCCCGCTGGTCCTGAAAACAGGGATGGGTTTCCACTGGCCTTGCACCTCGTGGAGATTCCCATCAGCACCAAACACGGGCGCTTTTCCAGCAGCACTTTTTGCCTGGCTACTCCCTCAACCAGCACTGAGGTTTTTGTGCCCGGCCACCAAAACCGAGACAGCAGCAAAAAAAGAGAATTTTTAGGGCTGAATCCAAGGTGCTGCCGTGTTTGGGTGGCAGGTGCTGGCAGCGGCTCCGTGAGTGTCCGTGGGTGCTCTGTGGGCTCTGCTGGAGCGGGGCAGGAGGCTGCAGAGGTGCCCTTGCTGCTGCAGAGGGGCCTTTGCTGCTGCAGAGGTGCCCTTGCTGCTGCAGAGGTGCCCTTGCTGCTGCAGAGGGGCCTTTGCTGCTGCAGAGGTGCTGTTGCTGCTGCAGAGGTGCCCTTGCTGCTGCAGAGGTGTCATTGCTGCTGCAGAGGTGCCCTTGCTGCTGCAAAGGGGCCTTTGCTGCTGCAGAGGTGCTGTTGCTGCTGCAGAGGTGCCCTTGCTGCTGCAGAGGTGCCCTTGCTGCTGCAGAGGGGCCTTTGCTGCTGCAGAGGTGCTGTTGCTGCTGCAGAGGTGCCCTTGCTGCTGCAGAGGTGTCATTGCTGCTGCAGAGGTGCCCTTGCTGCTGCAAAGGGGCCTTTGCTGCTGCAGAGGTGCTGTTGCTGCTGCAGAGGTGCCCTTGCTGCTGCAGAGGTGCCCTTGCTGCTGCAGAGGGGCCTTTGCTGCTGCAGAGGTGCTGTTGCTGCTGCAGAGGTGCCCTTGCTGCTGCAGAGGTGTCATTGCTGCTGCAGAGGTGCCCTTGCTGCTGCAAAGGGGCCTTTGCTGCTGCAGAGGTGCTGTTGCTGCTGCAGAGGTGCCCTTGCTGCTGCAGAGGTGTCATTGCTGCTGCAGAGGTGCCCTTGCTGCTGCAAAGGGGCCTTTGCTGCTGCAGAGGTGCTGTTGCTGCTGCAGGGGTGCCATTGCTGCTGCAGAGGTGCCTTTGCTGCTGCAGGGGTGCCATGGCTGCTGCAGGGGTGCCATGGCTGCTGCAGGGGTGCCCTTGCTGCTGTCGCAGGCGGTGCCCGTCCCCTCTCCGGGCCGGGGCAGCGCTTGGGGCCGTGGCTGGCGCTGGCGGCCCCGCGGTGTCGCTTTGTCCCATCCCTGCTGCCCTAATGGCTTTGCTCCTCTCCAGTTCCACGACAAGATCGAGCCCATGCTGGAGACCCTGGAGAGCCTCTCCTCCCGCCTGCGGCTGCCGCCGCTCATCCCCGCCGAGGTCGACAAGATCCGGGAGTGCATCAGCGAGAACAAGAACTCCACGGTGGAGCTGGAGAAGCTGCAGCCCTCCTTCGAGGCCCTGAAACGCCGTGGGGAGGAGCTCATCGGCCGCTCCCTGGGAGCAGACAAGGACCTGGCAGCCAAAGGTATCTCTGGGTGGATTGAAGCATCCAGCTTCTCCCTTCTCCATCACTGCTGGGGAGGCTTTGATGTCCCAGGGGTGTGTTTTGGAGGTTCTCCTGGATTTAGGACCAAGGTTGAGTCCTCTGGATGGATTTGGGAGGTTCTCCTGGCTTTAGGAGGAAAGATGAGTCCTCTGGATGGATTTGGGAGGTTCTCCTGGGCTTTAGGACCAAGGATGAGTCTGCTGGATGCATGGATGGATGTGCCTGCTTCCATCTGGAACAGACAGGGTGGCATCAGTCAGAAGAGAAAAGAAGTATTTGTGGCTTCTCAGCCCAGCTGGCCTCTTGTTGGTGGCCCTGGGACAGGATTTGTTGATGTCAATTCAACATCTAATGGAGGGGAGGGACATCCCCCAGCACAAAAAAACCATCAGCACGATTGGCACTAATTGGCACCTTCCTTGGCAGCTCAACAGGCAGCTCATGGACTGAGTGAGCAGGGACTTCATGCTAGAGGTGGCCAGAACAGAGGTTTGTTGGAGGGAGAGTGTGTGGGCAAATTTGCTCCAACCTTGCACATAAATAAAGGCTTTTCTGCAAGCTGGAGTTTCCCACGTCCCTCAGCGTCTCCCAGAGTTAATGCTCTGATAGCCCTGGCCATCTTTATTCCCCTCTGGATATTCTGTTGGCTGTTTCTGAGTGTCTTCAAAATGCTCTTGCGTTGTCAAAAGGTTTCCTTCTTCACTGAATGCTTCAACTTCCCTCCACAGTCATCCAGGACAAGTTGGATCAGATGGTTTTCTTCTGGGAAGACATCAAAGCTCGGACCGAGGAACGTGAGATGAAGTTCCTTGATGTCCTGGAGCTTGCAGAGAAGTTCTGGTACGACATGGCAGCGCTCCTGACAACCATCAAGGACACCCAGGACATTGTCCACGACCTGGAGAGCCCAGGCATTGACCCCTCCATCATCAAGCAGCAGGTGGAAGCAGCAGAGGTGAGGCCCACGGGGCTGTTCCTCAGTCTGGAGCTTATCTGCCCTCAGCTTATCTGCTAAATTGGGAAGATCTTAGATCATGACCATGGTGGCTGCAAATCAGTTTTGTAGGTGGTCAGTCAGACTGTGAAGAGTTATTTCCATTGCAGTTTGGAGCTGCAAGGAAAAACCAGAAGTGGGTTTCACATATCCTTCACCTTAAATCCCACTACCTGCTGCTGTTTTGGGAAGCACAGAGCTCTGTGTGGCCAGAGCTCTGTGCCCACGTGCTTGGAGTGATGTGGGGGCTTGCAGGGCTCTGCTCCCAACCCAAGCCAGAGGCTGGCTGGCGTGGGAAGAGCATATTTAGATTTTGGTCAGACCAGAGATAAGTGCTTGGATCTGTTTGTTGCTGGTTGCTTCCAGTAAGTGGCAAAATCCACTTCGGGTGGATTTGAGTTGACTCAGGCCTTGAGGAGCAGGGATGTTTCTTTATGCTTTGCTAAGTTTAGCCTCACTGCTCCCTTTTCATAACCATTCTGACTCTGGCTGGCACCTTCTGAGCCTCAAAACCCTCACTCCTGTATTGACAAAACGCTCCTGTAAACAGCACATCTCCTACAAACAACATCTTCAGCCAGGACAGTTCGGGCTCACAGCTAAATACAGATGTTCTTATTTTAGTCCCAGAGGTGGGAGCAGACCGGGGTGGTGGTGGTGGTGGTGACAAAATTGGCCACCTGCTCTCTGTGTCACCTGCTCCTGGGCTTTGGAGTTGGGCTGTTGGCCAAGGTGCAGGGCACTGGAGCAGGAAGGACCCTCCTGCTCATGGAGCAGTTTTGGAAGAGGGTTTGATCACAAAGGTTTTTGTTCGTGGCTGTGCCTCTGCAGACTATCAAGGAGGAGACAGACGGGCTGCACGAAGAGCTGGAGTTCATCCGCCTCCTCGGGACCGACCTAATCTTTGCCTGTGGCGAGACTGAGAAGCCAGAAGTGAAAAAGAGCATTGATGAGGTAGGGAGAGGCAGCAGCTTCCCCTCAGATACAATCTGAGGTGGGAGCAAGCGGGAGCTCTGCTTGAGGAGCCTCATGGATTTTGTGGGCAATGCCGCGTTCCGCAGATGAACAACGCGTGGGAAAACCTGAACAAAACGTGGAAGGAGAGGCTGGAAAAGCTGGAGGAAGCCATGCAGTCGGCTGTGCAGTACCAAGACACGCTCCAAGTAAGAGGCAGGGCTGCTGGTGTGGAGTGGGTGGGCCTTGGGAACACCACTGTGAGCCCTCTCCCTGGAGCTGTGCTGGGATTTGCACTTCCTCAAAGCAGGAGGCATCTCCTGGGCGAGTGGCTGCAGGCTCTGAGGGAGCCTCAGCTCAACCACCAGCTCTGAGGAGGAGCAGATATTTGATTGCAGTGGTCTTCCCAAATCTTGGTTCCTGCTCGGAGCAGCAGGATGAGGGAAAGCAGGAGGGAGCTGGACAGGCAGAGCTGCCCTGACAGACGAGTTTCATGGCTGTGGGGTGGTGGAGGGACCGACTTTGTCCCCTGGCCAGCTGCAGGGGGGACACTTTGCCATTCCCTCACACTGTCCTTGCTCCTTGCAGGCCATGTTTGACTGGCTGGACAACGCTGTGATCAAACTGTGCAACATGTCCCCTGTGGGCACCGACCTCAGCACGGTCAAGGAGCAGATGAACGAGATGAAGGTACAGGGGAGGGCAGGGACCGGTTCTGCGGCGCTGCTTCTCCTCTCAGAGCTCCAGTGATTCACTCGCTTCTGGTTTCTGTCCTGCTTGCCTTGGCAGGAGTTTAAAATGGAGGTTTACCAGCAGCAGATTGAGATGGAAAAGCTTAATCACCAAGGTGAACTGATGCTAAAAAAGGCTACGGATGAGACAGACAGAGACATCATCAAGGAACCACTGACAGAGCTCAAACATCTCTGGGAGAACTTGGGCGAGAAAATTGCTCACAGACAGGTAGAGTGAGCACCTGGGGCTGTCCCAAGGTGAAACTCGCTGCGGTGCTCCCCAGCCCTTTAAAACTCCCCTTTTCCATCCCTGTCCTTGCCCAGCACAAGCTGGAAGCCGCCCTGCTGGCGCTGGGCCAGTTCCAGCACGCCCTGGCAGAGCTGATGGCCTGGCTGACCCACACTGAGGAGCTGCTGGATGCCCAAAAACCCATCAACGGGGACCCAAAAGTCA
Source organism: Promerops cafer (assembly GCA_013398275.1). Lineage (NCBI taxonomy): Eukaryota > Metazoa > Chordata > Aves > Passeriformes > Nectariniidae > Promerops > Promerops cafer. The sequence goes on along the minus strand of VZSE01004148.1, from coordinate 83,286 downwards.
TCGAGGTCGAACTCGCAAAGCACCACGTGAGTGTTTTCCCACTCCAGATACGTTCTCAGCCCATTCCCGTGGCAGGACTCAATTTCTCACGGAGGATTTGAGCTGGTTTGATGCCTGCGAGCAGGCAGGGTGTTCAGGAGAGGTGTCCAACGTTTGCCCACCTCGTGCAGGTGCTGAAGAACGACGTCCTGGCCCACCAAGCGACCGTGGAGACAGTGAACAAAGCAGGGAACGAGCTGCTGGAGTCGAGCGCCGGGGACGACGCCAGCAGCCTGCGGAGCCGCCTGGAGAAGCTGAATTCCTGCTGGGAATCAGTGCTGCAGAAGACAGAGGAGAGGGAGCAGCAGCTGCAGTCCACGCTCCAGCAGGTCGGAGGAGGCATTGGGAATACCCCCCTGTGCAGCGGGGTGCCACGCTCCCCTTTGGTTCAGGGAGGAATAAAGTGGGGGAAGAGCTGGGGTGGCACTGGGGTTTTTTTATGGAAGTTTTTCCGTGACTCCTGCGGGTCAGTGCCTGCCCAGAGGTGCAGTGGGGGGCAGGCACACCTGTGGGTTGTGGACACACCACGTCTCACCCTCCTGAACACGCTGGCACATCCAGCTCTGCCTCTTTATCTGCTTTCAAAGCGAGCGCAGCGTTACCCCTGGCACATGATCAATGGTGGCTGATGTCATCTGATCCGGGGCTGATTCTCTGTTCCTGAACAGGCTCAGGGTTTCCATGGTGAGATTGAAGACTTCCTCCTGTGGCTAACGAGGATGGAGAGCCAATTGTCGGCGTCGAAACCCACAGGAGGTCTGCCAGAAACTGCCCGGGAACAGCTCAATGCCCACATGGTAATTTCTCAGGAGAAATTTTTCCTTTTTCAGTGCTTTTAATTCAGCAAGTTCCTGTCAAATATCAGCATGGGAACTTCTCCTTTCTGTGTGTGATGGGGAGAAGAGGCTGCTCTGGTCTCTTCTTACAGATCATTTTGTGCTTGATGCCTGGGACAACCATCAGGATGCTTTAACCACCTTTCCCCAGCTCTGCTGTTGCTCTGCTGTCACTTCCCAACCTCGTGTTCCCATCACCTGGACCTTTGCAGCACAACGTGTTCCCTCTCTGAGCTTTCCCCTGCCTAACCCTTTGCTGGTGGCTCTTTGCAGGAGCTCTACAGCCAGCTGAAAGCCAAGGAGGATGTCTACAGCCAGCTGCTGGCCAAGGGGAGGCTGATGCTGCTCAACCGCGACGACTCCGGCTCGGGCTCGAAGACCGAGCAGAGCGTGGCCCTGCTGGAGCAGAAATGGTGTCTGGTCAGCACCAAGATGGAGGAGAGGAAGGTAACGTTGAGGGAAAAATGCCCCCAGCCTTGCCCCGTGGTCTGACAGCAGCTGCTCCCCGTTTTCCCACTCTGCTTTCCCACACAAAGCTGGGAGTTTTTTGGGGTTTCTTCATCCGTCTCCCTTGGTTGTAAAGGTTGAGTCTGTTTTTCAGGTGGTGCTGAGTGTCCAGCTGTTAGCGTGGGGGTTTTTTTGTAGATAGTCATCAGAATTGGTTAAATCACACAGAAAATGAGAGTGAAATGGCGTTTGGGGTTAGTTCAGGGAGGTGGGAAGAAGCCTCCCACAGCTCTCAAAGGCAGGCTTTGTTGGTCAAGCCAAAGCCTCCTCCGAGCTGACTCCATCCTCAGCTTTTGGCCGGGGATGAGATAGAACAGGGGCCGTGGTGGCCTGGGCCCAGGATAAATTCACAGCGCTGCAGCTGCTGCCATCAGAATCTCATCCCCCCATCCACCCAGCCCCGTGCCCACGGAGATCCCTTTCCCAGGAAGCTGAGGGTGACGCAGCTGCTCGTGTGCCGAGGACGGTCTCCTCTTTCAGGGACCCTTCTTGTTTGGAGAGAAAGCTGTGCCTTTCACTGCAGCCCCCTCCCCTTGGCAGACCAGTGGTGCTCCCGGGCCGGGGCGACGAGGTTCCTGTTGCAGGGACACAAAGGCTGCCTCTGTGTGCAGATCAGAGCTCTCACCCTCCGTGTTGTGTTTTTTCCTCTCTTTCTCTCCCTCCCCGCTGCCACAGGCAAAGCTGGAGGAGGCATTGGCCCTGGCCACGGACTTCCAGAACTCCCTCCAGGATTTCATCAACTGGCTGACCCTGGCTGAGCAGAGCCTGAACATTGCGCCGCCCCCCAGCCTCATCCTGGCCGCGGTGCTGGCCCAGATCGACGAGCACAAGGTACCCAGGGGCTCCATCCCCGAGATGGAGGGAGCCAGGGTGGCTCCTCGCCTCACCTGCGGCTGCTCGAGGTCACATCCATCTCCTCCGACACACGGGACACCCTTTGTTGTTGGCAGGTGTTCGCCAACGAGGTGAACGCGCACCGGGATCGCATCATCGAGCTGGATCAGACCGGGAACCAGCTGAAGTTCCTCAGCCAGAAGCAGGACGTGGTGCTGATCAAGAACCTGCTGGTCAGCGTCCAGTCCCGCTGGGAGAAGGTGGTGCAGCGCTCGGTGGAGCGGGGACGGGCTCTTGATGACGCCAGGAAGAGAGCCAAGCAGGTGAGCGGCGCGGGAAGGGTGTGGCAGACCCCAAGGAACGGCCAGCAGGAGGTCCCAGGAGCACAGAGGGACTGGGGACACCACCAGTGTGAAGTTTCAGGCTTGCTCGTGTTGCCTTGCAGTTCCACGAAGCCTGGAAGAAGCTGATTGATTGGCTGGAGGATGCAGAGAATCACCTGGACTCAGAGCTGGAGATCTCCAATGATCCTGACAAAATCAAGCTCCAGCTCTCCAAACACAAGGTGAAGCTCTGCCAAAGCCAGGCTGGTGCTGGGGTGGAAGGGGCTCTGTTGGGAGGGTGAGCAGGGCAATTTCTCCTCTTCCAGGACAGGAGAAAAGCGTGTCCATGCCTCCCATTGCCATGGAAATGTGGGAACCCTCAGAGCCAAGGCCAGGCTTTCTCAAGCAGTTTTGTTTTCTTTCCATGTCCTAGGAGTTCCAGAAGACTCTGGGTGGGAAGCAGCCTGTGTACGACACCACCATCAGGACAGGCAGAGCCCTCAAAGAGAAAGCCTTGCTTCCAGATGACACTCAAAAGCTGGACAATTTGCTGGGAGAAGTCCGGGATAAGTGGGACACGGTGTGTGGAAAATCCGTGGAAAGGTGAGCCCAGCCCCAAGGTTGTGCCAGCAGTGCCCGTGTGCCACGGGGGTTTCACGGGGTGGCTGGGTGTGACAAAAGGAGGTGAGTTTGCTCGTGGAAGTTCACTGGGATGTTTGTTTTCCAGGCAGCACAAGCTGGAAGAGGCCCTTCTGTTCTCTGGGCAGTTCATGGATGCGCTGCAGGCTTTGGTGGACTGGCTTTACAAGGTGGAACCCCAGTTAGCTGAGGACCAGCCTGTCCACGGGGACCTGGATCTGGTCATGAACCTGATGGATGCTCACAAGGTGAGAGCACCTTTCCCCAGCTCTCCTCCCAGACCTGAGTGGGGCTTGCCCTCCCCAGGAGCCAAAGGGCAGACACAGAGTTGGTGCTTTGCTGCAGGAACGCCCATCCTGCTTTCCTGCAGTGGATAAAGAGGGGAAAAACAGCGAAAAAAATTGGGAAAAACATTCACATTACTGAGAAGGTGACAGGAGTGGAGCTGCCTGACCTTGCTGAGCTTCTGCTGTGTCCATGCAGGTGTTCCAGAAGGAGCTGGGGAAGCGCACGGGGACGGTGCAGGTGCTCAAGCGCTCGGGCCGGGAGCTCATCGAGAACAGCCGGGACGACACCACCTGGGTGAAGGTGCAGCTGCAGGAGCTGAGCAACCGCTGGGACACGGTGTGCAAGCTGTCTGTGTCCAAACAAACCCGCCTGGAGCAGGCCCTGAAGCAGGTGAGGAGGAAAACGTGGCTGCAGACTCTCTTGGGGGTGCCTTGCTGGGCTCTGGGTTTGTTCCACACCAAGCTCAGGGAAGGGGTTTTGCCCTGGCCGGGCAGGACACGCCGGCCCTGCAGTGGTTCCTGCGAAGCCCTGGGGTGGTATCAGCCTGTTACTGGTTGTTTTCTCTAAAAAATGAGCAGATAAAGGCTGGTTTGAAAAGGGAGGAGGGAAAGAGCACATCAGCGATCAGACAGGCCAGGCTGCTGTTTGCCAGTGTCCAGAGAGACTCGACTGAAGCTCAAAAAATGAAAAAAAACAACCAAAAAGGTCAAAGGCTCTTAAGCAGCTTTTACGTCAAGTAGGCAATTTACAGAACAAACTACCCGGGTGCCAAATCGCTCAGGATACAGCACTTGTGCTGTTTATAAAAACATTTCCTTCTTCAGTGCAGCTGATGCCGAGGGGAGGGAGGTGCCCGAGCGCTGCGGGACCTAGCAGCCCAAACCCCAGCCCCAAACAGGGCTTTTCCCCCCTCTTCATGTATTTTTAAAGCCCTTTTCAGCCCTGTTGTCACTCCAGCTGCCAGGAGTGAATGCAGCAGCCTGTTCTGGGGAGGTGGAGGGCTGACAAAAGCCCGTGCTGTCCTTGCTGCAGGCTGAGGAGTTCAGGACAGCCGTGCACATGCTGCTGGAGTGGCTCTCGGAAGCGGAGCAGTCCCTGCGATTTCGGGGAGCGCTGCCGGACGACGCCGAGGCCCTGCAGGCCCTCATCGACGCCCACAAGGTAAGGGGGAGCTCCAAAACACAACCCAGGCCAAGTTTAGAGGGGGGAATATCAGCACATAATTCCTTTGGGGCTTCCAGGAGTTCATGAAGAAAGTGGAGGAGAAGAGGGCGGACGTGAACGCGGCGGTGGGGATGGGCGAGGTCATCCTGGGCGCCTGCCACCCCGACTGCATCACCACCATCAAGCACTGGATCACCATCATCCGAGCCAGGTTCGAGGAGGTGAGTCCTGCAGGGTTGGTTCCAGGCTGGTGGTGGTTCTGGGGATGGCCACGGAGTGGTGGGTCCCGCTCCAGGTTGCCCACGCTGGATGGTCACGCCGTGTTTCCAACAGGTTCTCACATGGGCAAAGCAGCACCAGCAGAGACTGGAGTCGGCGCTTTCCGAGCTGGTGGCCAATGCAGAGCTTCTGGAGGAGCTCCTGGCTTGGATCCAGTGGGCTGAGACCACCCTGATCCAGCGGGACCAGGACCCCATGCCCCAGAATATTGATCAGGTCAAAGCGCTCATCTCCGAGCACCAGGTGAGCCCCGAGCTGAGCTGAGAGGGGCAGGGGAGGGAGGCTTCCCCTGGCTCCCTGGGTGGAGGAGGCACTGGCTTCTCCTGGAATTCCCTGTTAAAGCAGCGTGGGACCCAACTGGAGCAAAACCAGCCCAGGGATGATCTCCAGCCCTGGCAAATCCAGTGAGCAGCAGCTCAACCACAATCCCCAATCGCTGGCGCTTGGTGCTCTCCTCCCTCTGCAGGCCTGGCATGTCCCAGTGAGGGCTGGAAAGTGAAAAATGGTGAAATTGCAAAGGGTCTTTTTATCCTTTCTGTGTTTTGACAGTCCTTTATGGAGGAGATGACACGGAAACAGCCGGACGTGGACCGGGTGACAAAGACTTACAAAAGAAAAGCGACTGAGCCTCCCCACGGGCCCTTCATCGACAAGTCCCGCAGCAACAGTGAGTCTGCTTTTGGGCCTAGCATGGCAGGAAATGAAATTCCTAGGAAGCTAATTAGCTTTGATGATCAATTAACAAGGCATCCTGCGCTAACAGCCGCCAGGAAGGCGGCTGAGCCTTGCCAGGAGGGGAGAATCCAGGTGACATTTCCCAAAGCAGCCGTGCTGGGTGTGCTGGTCCTGGGGGTGCTTGGGCCAGCACTGCTCCCCTCTCTCTCTCTCTCTCTCTCTCTCTCTCTCTGCAGTTGCTTTGGGATGAAGTTTTGGGGTCTTTTTATGTTAAGCCAGAGTCCAGTGTGAATTCCTGAGTGCTGGGGGATGTGGGTGTAGAGCTGTCTGTCACCCTGTCCTCCTACCTGGGGACGCTGCATCCCTTGGGACAGCAGCCAGCGAGGCCGTGGGAGGTTTTCCCTTCCAGAAAACCAAAACACATTTCACTGCTGCTCTCCAGACTCCGTGAACAGCACCTCAAACAACTTCTCTCCCTTTTTTCCCAGGGAAATCCTTGGGGCAGGCTGCTCCCCCCAGCATGCCCATCATCTCCCAGTCGGAAACGAAGAATCCCAGGATAAACCAGCTCTCAGCACGCTGGCAGCAGGTCTGGCTGCTGGCCCTGGAGAGGCAGAGGAAGCTCAACGATGCCCTGGACAGGCTGGAGGAGGTAACAGCTCCCAGCTGCTCAGGGCAGGGTGGGAGCTGGGAGTTCATCCCCAGAGTGGTGCAAGAAGCATTTTAAATCAGTGTTGCCCCAGCTCTTGCAGACAGTTCCTGCTGCCTTTTCAGAAATTAAATATTCCTAAAATATTAAGGCTAAAACACCCTTTGGTAATTAAATAATTAACTGCACATTAACCAGCTTTGTGCCCCTGTATTTGCTATCTGTAGCGTTAATGACAGCCAGGCCCTGCTTTCCTCCTAGTAATTAGTTTAACAATTACTGTCTCTATTTTATCCAACCATCTAATGCCATTTTTGTTTTTATTTACGCTTAACAAAGCAGCTATGCCCAGAAGTGAGTGGTTTTTTTTGTTTTTTGTTGCTTTTGCTGTAGGTCAGTTCAGTTCCTTCGTATTCATGTTTTTTCTTTGTTGCTTTTCACCCCAAGAATGTTTAGAGAGAGACAAAAAAAACCCCCAAAAAACCCTTAAAATTGTTGTCTTACTTTGGTGTGAGCTGCTTGAGCTGACGGGGTCATGGGGGTCCTTTTGGGGTGGGGAGATAAGAAGGGTGTTTAAATTCAAGGCTTTGAGGCTGGGACTTGTAGAGCTGGAAGATGAGCAAGAAATCCCATCTTGGCTGCTCAGAGGGAAGGGGAGAGGGGAGATCCCTGCCCAGAATGATGCTGGCAGTGGGAATTCCTCCCTGGCAAGTTGCTGGGGTGGGGAAGCATCCCCAGAAGGCCGAGCAGAGGGGGGTGTGTGTGTGTCCTTGTGCCCGTAGCTGCTCTTCCTGCCTGTGTGTCCCCACAGCAGCCTGGGGGACGCTGCATCCCAAGCCCCTGGGATGCACAATCCACGTGCTGGCTGTCAGCTCCGCTGTGTGTCCTGTGCTGGGAATTCAGTTTGGGCAAGCCCTCTCTGGGAATTGTCTGGATAAATCCAGATAATCCTTCCCAGGAGGGCGGGCAGGGAGCGGTAGCGCCGGGGGCTCACCCGAGGGGGTTTTTGGGGTGGTTCTGTGGGTGCTGCTCCTTTGGGATTTCCCCCACTGACTCTCCCTGGGTTTTCCTTCCAGTTGAAGGAGTTTGCAAACTTCGACTTCGACGTCTGGAGGAAGAAGTACATGCGCTGGATGAACCACAAGAAATCCCGGGTGATGGATTTCTTCCGGCGCATCGACAAGGACCAGGACGGGAAGATCACCCGGCAGGAATTCATCGACGGCATCCTGGCTTCCAGTGAGTCCCTGGAACCAGCCTGGGAAACAGCCTTGCTGCTCCTGCATCCCTGTCTCTGACTGAGGAGCTCCTCCTTTCCTCTTCTCCTTCTCCTTCCAGAGTTCCCCACCACGAAGCTGGAGATGACGGCGGTGGCCGATATCTTTGACCGCGACGGTGACGGCTACATCGACTACTACGAGTTTGTGGCTGCCCTCCACCCCAACAAGGATGCCTACAGACCCACCACTGATGCTGACAAGATCGAGGATGAGGTGAAGCACCAAAAAAAGGGGGTGCTCAGCAGGGTTGGGGGTGGTTCAGGCTGTGGGGTTGGCAGCGGGGAAGAGAAAAATTAGATTAAAAGAGGATTTTGGTGGTGCTGAGCCAGATTAATTGAACTGAGCGTGTTTTAGAAGGAAAAGCTGCCTGGGGCTGTTTTATCCGAGCAGTGACTTGTACTGGGGGAGGCTCCCAAAATGCTGGTTCCTCACCTCTCGTGTTGGTGGTGGCAGGTCACCAGGCAAGTGGCGCAGTGCAAGTGTGCCAAGAGATTCCAAGTGGAGCAGATCGGCGAGAACAAATACCGGGTAAGGCAGAGGGGGATGGAAACCTCCCCAAACCCTCCTCCCCTTCCCACCGAGGGGAGGATCACCCAGGGGGTGCCCAGCTTGGCACGGGGGGGAGGCAGAGACTTCATCCCCTGGCACTGGCGGAGGTGGCTGGGATGTGTTTTCCCAGCTCCATCCTTGGCCCCAGGGCGTTCCCTGAACTGGGAGAACATAAAAGTGTCCCTGTTCTGGGGCGGGCGGCCGGGCCCGTGAAACGCCGCATTCACTGGGCCAGAGCCACCCTTGAGGATTCCCTCCTGCAGGAGTGGATGGACCTTGTGCCTGTGTTTTTCTTAGCTCGCTCCAGAAGAAGGGAGAATAATTTCCTGACAGAATCTCTTTGTAGCGAGCTGCTGGTTACGTTTCAAACCCTTCAGGGAGGTGCAGAATTCCCTCCTTCCTGCCCCAGTTGGGTTTGGGGTTGATGTTCCAGCCGGGAGGAGCTGATCCCCCTCCAGCAGCACCAGCCCCAAGCTCCCAGAGCTTCTCCTTCCCCCCAAATAGCCCAAACCCCCCCAGATTTCTATCTCCTGCAGTTAACAGATTTCATGATTATTGCACTGTTAATCCCATAAATGTTTTTCTTGTTTTTCTTTCCTCCCCCCCTCTTCCTCTGGACTTTCCTCCCCTCTCCCCGTTCCCTCTCCCTACACGTCCTCTCCCTCCATAGTTCTTCCTCGGCAATCAGGTACAGTTTACCTCGTGGTGCTGTGTCTCACCTCTCACCTGGAATTTTTTAACCACCATAGCTCTGTGTGTTGTGATGCTGCTCTGTCCTGTGGTGCTGTGGGAGGATGTGATCTGGGAGCTCTGCTCAGCAGAGCCTGGTACAGAGGAGTGCCACGCCCCCCACCCCGCCCAAAAAAAGAAAATTTAAAAAAAAAAAAAAGATTGGGCAGAAAAAAGAGAAAAAATTCGATGGAAAAAGCAGGATTTGGCAAAAGCGGAGAAATTTTTCTCTCTGGGATCCTCTCCTGGATATTTTGGGGATGTTCATGGTGGTGAATCGTGGCACTGGGACACAGATGGATGTGCTCTCCTCAGGGGGTACAACCTGCACCAGGCTCGGGTGGGTTTGGACCCAGTCACCATGGAATGAGAGCGCTGAGTAATCCTGTAGGACAACTAAACCCTCATCCCTGCTACTCCCACTGAGTAACTCCTCACTGGGGCAAGGCTCCCCTCCCAGAACCTGCATGTATCTGAGAGTGTCTGACCTGAGATAAGCCCAGCCCCCTTTTGAACAGGGCTGGAGCACCCTGTGTCCCTCTGATGTCCCCACTGCCCCTGCCCGGATAAAAAAAGCTTCTTTTTCACATGCAGTGATGGTGCCCACCCAAAAAGATGCCCCAAAAGATGCCCAAAATGAAACAAACGTGGATGTTGGAAGTGGATGACTCCTGAGAGCTCTGGCTTTAATTTAGGCAGTGATTATAGAAATGTTTTCAACAAAAGCTGAAAAATAATGAGAATTGATTCGTCCCTGGGGTTGGCTCTTGAAGGACACCTCATGCAGAGCCTGGAGGGAGGGAAGAAGTTTCCCTGCTCCCTTCCCTGCCTGTGAGCACAGTGGCAGCTCTTTAACTGGGACAAGGACCCTGGAGCAGGGAGATCCACCAATGGTCCAGGTCCCATATCCCTGCAGGTCAGAGATGTCACCCTGACCCATCCCAGTCACTTTGCACTCTCTGTTTTCATTGAATCTCTTACTTTTTTTACCGACAGAAAATGTTCCTGTTTGGGAGTTTTTTTCCCCTTTTTTTAATCATTCTGGAGAGGGTCTTGCTTCCAAAACCTGGTTCTCCTGTCTTCTCATCCCAGCAGGTGCTCTGCAGAGCTGCCACATCCCTGCCAGGCCTGGCAGACACCCAGGAGCCTGGGCTTGGGTGTCCAGGAGATTTGGGGGTGCTTTATAAACACATGCTTTTGATCTGGGGTGCACTTTTTTGATGTCACAGGCATTTCAAACCACTAATGAACATCACAACCACTAATCAACATTGCTGGGGATTTCTGCCTGGATTCCCATCACCCTGCACTCACCCGAACATCCTCACTGGGCATTGCTGCAGCAGGGGCTTTGGGGCTGGTGGGGTCAAGTCTGAGGCTCAGGGGGATCCCTGGGTTTCAGACTTGGTGGTGGTCAGAGGTGTCTGGCTCTGCTTGTCCTGATGAATCAGCTGGGTCCTTCCCACGTGGGCTGCACCAGGAGGGTCAGAGCATTGCCAGCCTCTATTTCCTTCACAAAAAAAAAGAGGAAAGAACTACAGCTCTGGCTGAGAAAACCCATCCAACCCCGAAATTCTAAAATTGTTGCTCTAAAAAAATACCTCCAAAACTGAAGGCTTTTGGTTGGTTGCATCATCTTCAAACCAGGCAGGAAAACTGCTCATCAATTGGGATTACCTTGCACTTACTCCAGAAGAACCTGTCTGGAGAAGCCTTTAAGCTGTGGAACAGGTGGATGAAAGCCTCTGGTGCAGCCTGGGGAGGGAAGGAGCCACGAGCCCCTGCTTGTCCCCCTTTCCCTGACCTTTCCCTTGGCCCCACAGTTCGGCGATTCCCAGCAGCTGCGGCTGGTCCGTATCCTGCGGAGCACGGTCATGGTCCGTGTGGGCGGAGGATGGATGGCCCTGGACGAGTTTTTAGTGAAGAATGACCCGTGCAGAGGTAAGGCTTGGTGCAGTCAGAGGCTTCCCACCCACCGAGGGGAGTCTGGGTGCTCTGGCTGGGTGAGTAGCGTGGGTCGTTACCCAGGAGCTGGAGAAAACAGATCCAAAGCAAACCAAGAGCTTGGAATCCCCAGATCTGGTGATGCTGCAGCTAACCTGGCAGTGTTTATCCAGGGAAAGAGGGAAGGGTTGTGTTTTCCTTGGTGTTAAGCAGGTGGACCTGGGGTCACCTCCTTCCCAAAACCTTGAGGCTTGACAGTGGTCAGAGCCACTGGGCTGGACAAGAGCCATGACCAGGGGACAGAGCAGGATTAGCCAGGAGCTGGCCAGGACTGGAGCGTGTTTTGGAGGGTGCTCCATGTTTCCCTGGGGTCTCTGGGATGTTCATTGCTTCGGCTGTGTCTTGTTCAAGCTGCTGCGTTCCGTGCTGAGGGCGTTTGCTGAAAGCAGCATGATTTACAGCCAGCTCCAGGGAGAGCCCTCAGGGTTTTCCTGCTCCTCCTCCGCCCCTCAGGCTTTGCAGCAGATGTTCTGCAGTGCTGACCTCGAGGTTGTTTCTCTCCCTTGCTTGTCTCAGCGTGGAGCTTCCCTCCTGCAGTTGCTTTCTTGGCTTTCTGGTCCATAATTCCTCCGGTGCCCCGTAAGGTCCCTGAGCATGGAGCACTCTGGCACACGTCAGCTGGCCCAGGAGCTGAAGCCCACAGACCTTCTCCCTGCTTGGTTGCCCCTTGCTTGTCAAAGGGAGACCCTCCAGCTCTTTGAGGCGTTTGGATGGAAGTTTTGAGAAGTTGGTTTTCAATGGCTGGTTGGAAAAGTTGGGAAGGTGGCTTTCTCTCCTCTCTCCCCAAAAAATGCGTGGAGAGCTGCCCAGAGCTGCCAGAGAGCAGAATCTCTCTCAGATTCTCAGGAATCTCAACCCTTCAAAGCTGCTTTTGCTGTTTTTAAGCCACATTGGCCGCTGTTGTGACATGGTGAGTTTAAAGGCCATCAGGATGCTTCTCCACAAGAGAGGACCAGAGCATCCAGTGTGAATTCCTGGCCCTGGGGCAGCTTTTAATCAGCCAGTTTGTCAAAGAGCTGATCCGTGGCAGGAGGTGGTTTTAAGGCAGAGCAGGAGAGCCAGGGCGGCCTCGCTGCCCTCGGAGATGCGCGTGGGGAGATGCCCGAGGAAGCTGCTCCCAGCCCTGGAGCCTCCTGAGCCCCTGCGAGGATGCTGAGTCCCTCCACAGCTGAGCTCTCCTCTCCCTTCTCCCCTTCCAGCACGAGGACGGACCAACCTGGAGCTGCGGGAGAAGTTCATCCTGCCCGAAGGAGCCTCGCAGGGAATGACCCCGTTCCGCTCGCGGGGCCGGAGATCCAAACCCTCGTCCCGGGCAGCCTCCCCGACACGCTCCAGCTCCAGCGCCAGCCAGAGCAACCACAGCTGTGCCTCCATGCCCTCCTCGCCGGCCACGCCGGCCAGCGGAGCCAAGGTGGGGGCAGGGGGGAACCTTTCCCTTCCCCTCAGAAACCGGTGCTCTCCAAAACCCACATGAGGAGCTGCAGGAGCTGAGGGAGGAGGAAGGTTGGGGCTTGGGGGGGCTTGAGGAGGGCTCTAGAAGGTGCTCGCTGGTGCCCAGGTGGGATGGGGGTGGGATGCTGCAGGACAGGTTTCCAGGTTTCCAGCCCAGACTTGGATCCCTGTGGCTCCACAGGAGGGTCCCCAGCGTTCGCCGTGCAGCCGACGGCTCCTGGTGCCCGAGGCAGGGCTGTGGTGTCAGGAGGAAGCCACCACCCCTCATCTCTCCTTCCCCACCATGTCATTATTTCATCACCTTTTGGGTTTTCCCCCTTTATTTTGATTTATGTAATTCCTGTTTGGTTCTCACTCCATTTTAGTGCCGTTCCCCCACCCCGTTTTCCGGATGCTCTCCCATTTCTCCTTTTTCATTTTTTTTTTACCACTCATCCCACCTCTCCCCCCCCTTCCTTGGCTTTTCCATTTCACAGACTCCACACCACTTCTCTCGATGTTATGACAAACCCTGGTTGATAAACAGTAAAGCGGGCACCCCCCTGAGGGGATTCGATTATTCCGACTTCCAGCTCCCGAGCGCCGAGGTAGAGTATGGTCTGCCAGCCCCAAGGAGCTGCTGGCAGGCTGGAGTGCCCCTGGCACGGAGTCATCCCACTGCCCTGCCTGCTCCTAACGCTTTCCTCCTGGTAGAGCAGCGCTTGTAGCACCGCTAACGCTCCGACTGTTGGCGTTTTTCATGGGTCTCCAACTCGGATTAAAATCAAAACACCAGCTTCAGAGCGAAGCACAACCTTCAGTTCACCTTCACCTGCTTCCAAACCGTGTTAATCCTCTTGTGCTTTGAAAAATATATTAATTTTCCGAGCTTTATTGGAAAGGGGCCGCGTTTGGCTTCCCAAAAATTGAAATATAGCCGAGTTGAGACTTGAAAATCAGCTACAGCGCATGCACCGTAAGCACACCGCCTCAGTTTTATGGAGAGCTTGTGTTTATCACCGTGTTGAAGCACGTCTGGTGTGTCCAGCCAGCACCTTGATGCTCCCAGGAGGATGAATTTGGGCTGAGACTTTGGTTTCCCTAAAGTTTTCAGCCTCCTCGTGGACTTTTCCTGCCCTTGCGAGTGGGTGATGAGAAGCACCGGGTAGATCCCGGCGGTTCGCTGTGCTGGTGAGGTAACTGTGTCCTGCTCAGTGGTGCTTCCATGTGGAAAATGGATTAATTTGGTTCACCAGGAGGTCAGGAGCAATTCCCCAATTGCCCCAAATTGATGCTTGCTGCCTATTTTAAAATAGGACCAAGGATGAGAATGGAAATCTCTGATGATGACAGTGGTACCTCGAAAATCATGTGTTAATGGACTTTGATTCCCTCAGCTGCCCCTCTCCCCTGCAGCTCCAGTTTCATCACATTCCAACATTTCTGAGGTTCCCAAAAACCACAAAATCGCAGGGGATGGAGGAAAACCCCTCCAGCTGTGCCTTTAAAGCTCTGTGGGAAATGCCCTCTGGGGGGGGATCTGTGTCCATCTCTCCAGGGGTGCAGCACCCCTAAAACCCCCAGGGCTGGGGACACCACAGGCAGGTGCTTTCCTGCAGCACTACCCCAAACCCAGAGCTTTGGATGGTGAGCAGGAGCTGGAGCTGCCTTTTCCAGCTGGATCCAGGTGCCCTCGCCCTGCTGGCACCTTCCCCCTGGCTTCCTGCAGCAGCAGTGGGAGCAGAGTTGCCTGTTGTGCTGCTTCACCCCACACCAGCTGCACCTCCAACATCTTAAAGGTCGGGAAAAGGCACCGGTTCAGGATTCAGCCAGAGCTGATCCGCTGTGGTTTGTGTCCCTGTCCATCCCTTTTCCAATTTGGCTGCCTCTGGGCACTGGGAGCGGTGTGGACAACCTGCCAGGGTGTCCCTGCACCTCTCCCCACAATGGGTTGTGCTACTCAAGATCCCGAGTTGGACTTGACCTTCCAAAATGCTCCTGAGCTGCTTGGATGCTGAAATCCCTATTTTTCCATATTCCACATTCCCTTTGTGGAGGTTTCAAGCCCAGCTGATGCTGTCTCTTAACAGCTCTGCTTAGAATTTTCTTTTTCCCAGCAAATTCTCTTCCATCAGCCTGCAGCTCACAAACTGCCGTTCCCCTCCAAATTTTCAGGATTTGGGCTTTTCCCTTATTTTATGAACTGCTGAAACAGCAGCTTGTGCCCTCCCTGACCTTTGAGATGGGGGTTCCTTAAACGCCCACATTTTTGCCGAGGATCTGGTCCCGGGTGTGATCTGGTGCAGGTGACAGCTGAAGGATGTCCTGTGTCTGCTTCCTCCCCAGGTGACCCCCTCGGCGGGCAGCAAGCTGAAGCGCCCCACCTTCCACTCCAGCCGGACCTCGCTGGCTGGGGACACCAGTAACAGCTCCTCACCAGTCTCGACAGGTGCCAAAACCACTCGGGCAGGTGAGTGAGGGGAGAAGGTGGGAGAACTCCCTCTCGGCGCAGTGGAGAAAATACAGAAAATTGGAGGGGTGGGCGGTGGGGGAGGAGATGCTGGCACAGCTCTGCACTCCAAGGAATTGCTGAAATTCGGGAAGGAATCAACCCTGATGTTGAACGTCCCGTGTCAGGGGTGCTGGTGGAAGCACCCGCAGCGGGGTTGGGGGTTTTGCTGTTGATCCAGGGATGGGGGAGTGATGCCTAGGGAGGCCACCTGGAACAGAGTGAAAGGAATAAATAGGGATTTATTAAAAGGCCTTTAAGGGATACACCTTGGGCAGTACAAGAGCCTGGCCGTGGCTACACCCAAGGTGGACTCTGAATCACGAGTTCTCGCACTTTTACAAGTTTTGGTCCATCCCCATCTTGGGGTTAATTGTCCAACTCCAGCTGCAGGTTCTGCAGCCCCATCCTCCCAGATTTCTCCGCTCGCTGCTGTTCACACTTTTTGCTCCTCAAGCTGCAGCGGTGGGCTGGAAAAGAACTAATTTAATCTGATTAACCGTGCAGAGAACTTAGAACTCACACCTTACACGAAGCTCAGAGCCGCACACTTAAGGCCGCGTACAGCGAGAGGCAGGGGGGCGTCAGGAGGAGCAAACCCTCCTTCTCAGGGCTTGGCGGGCTGTCCTTGCAGATCCCAAGAAGGCAGCCAGTCGCCCCACCAGCCGCGCCGGGAGCCGCGCCGGGAGCCGGGCCAGCAGCCGGCGGGGCAGCGACGCCTCCGACTTCGACCTGCTGGAGACGCAGTCGGCGTGCTCGGACACCTCGGAGAGCAGCGCGGCCGCCGGCGGGCAGGGCTCGCGCCGGGGCGCGGCCAAGCCCTCCAAAATCCCCACCATGTCCAAGAAAACGCCCGCCGCCACCCCAAAAACGCCAGGCCCCAAGAGATAATGCTGTACCCGCCGCCCTCCTGGGAGAGAGGGAGGAGAAACAAACAAAAACAACAAAAAA
>VZSE01004148.1:53866-65156 GCA_013398275.1 Promerops cafer | reverse complement strand
GCTCTTCATGCTCGATCTGTACCACGCCGTGGCCGGCGAGGAGGAGGAGGAGGAGGGCGAGGAAGCGGCGGTGTCGCGCCCGGTGCTCACGGGGCTCAGCACGCAGAGCCCCCCGCCCGGCAGCGTGGTGAGCCGCGCAGACACCGTGGTCAGCCTCGTCAACATGGGTGAGAGCGGCTGGGGGGCACCGGGGCCAGCGGGGGGCACCGGGGCCAGCGGGGGGCACCGGGATGCGCGGGGCACCGGGAGGAGCGGAGCGCACCGGGGCTCACCGGGGGTGCCGGGAGGGGACACCGGGACGTGCGGGCAGGATCCGGGCGGCTTTGGCAGGAGCGGGGGCGTCGGGACGATCGGAGCTTGTGGAGGCACGGGGACGGTCCAGGCGGCTCAGGCAGGACCGGGGGGGACCGGGGCGCACGGAGGGACCGAGGGGACAAAAGCAGACGGGAGCGGACGGGCAGGACCGGCGAGGAGGCGGCAGCTGAGGGGACACCGGGGGACAGCGCCCGGCGGGACGGGCACACGGGGCTGAGCTGACCCCAGCCCGAGCTGCCGGTCCGTGACTGTGGGACCGGCAGCTCCGAGCATCCCTCGGTGGTTTCTCAGGGCTTCCTTGCTCGAATAAGGAACTCTTTTGCCCAAAGTTAAGCTTGGTAACGGGGAGAGCGGCGGTGAGGGACACGGTGGCGGTGAGGGACACAGGTGTTGGGTGCAAGTGGCCGGGATGAATCCCAGCTCGGTTTTAAAAGGGGAAATGGAGAAGGGGAATGTCCTGCAGCAAGGGGGAGCTGAGGGAGGCTCGTCCGCCCTGCTCTGCCCATGTCGCTGGGCACAAGGTGGGGAGAGAGCGGGGCTCGGGACAGGCTCTGGTGCCGGCAGCAGGGTGACCCTCGATGGGACACTGAATCACGGCTGCAGATAAAAACCTCGAGGCTGCTAATTATTGCTGGAATCCCGTCCAGCTGGTTACCAGGCTCCAGCTCCAGCATCCCTCGGGTTTGCAGGCAGCTGCTGGAGCAGCAGCAGAGCTGTTCCAGCATCAGCGGGGCCACAAACACCCGGGACGAGATGAGCCCTCTCCCAGGGCAGGCACTGGGCTGGCCTGAACCCAGCGGGATTTGCAGACCAGGACTTCGGATATGGAGCTTTTCCCTGCCACTGCTCGTTGCTTTAAGGGGTGTTTGGGTGCCCCAAGCACAAAGTCCCCCACAACCTCTGAGGATGGGGAGAATCCCGCCTTGGAGATTGGAGGCAGGGAGGGAGATCTGCGCCCTTGGGAGGAGGTTTAGGCGCGGGAGGGGCTGTAGAGGTGTCTCCCACTCATTCCTACAGCCCCTGTACCACGGGTGGGTGTGAGGAGCCTCCCTGGCACAGACCCAGGTGCTTGGGGTGCCCACAGGTGCAGGCACCCAGCACCCAGCTCCCCTCCAGCGTCCCGAGGGAACCGGTGGAGCTCAGCACCCTGGGAAAGCTGAGAGTGATGGAGGCAAAAACTGAAGCACCAAATCCCCTCAGCACTTGGGACAACACCCAAGCACCAAAAATGGGCTTTAAAACGGTCAGGTTTGGTGGCAAGCAGAGGGGGATGTTCAGGGGAGCCTTTGGGAGGGGTCACTGCTGGTACAGGGGTGCAGGCACAGGGGCACTGCTCCCCTTCCCAGTGCTCCTGGAGTAGCCGGGAGAGTTGGGGAGCACAGCTCCAGCCCTCAATTTGAATGGCTTTGATTTCTGCGGCTTCGTCAGCCCCTTCATGTTAATTAAACAAGGGTTTTTTTGTGGGAGAAGGCCAGCTCTCATTTGCATACATAATTAGCTGCGCAATTATCCCGATGGGACATGCAAATGGGGTAAAGTCTGTGCCCCAATGGGCACTTGGACCTCTTTGCTCGCAGCCACCCCGGTGTGAGCCGGGCCGGAGCCGGCTCCCGGCGGCACAGCTTGTTCCCGGCAAGGGGGAGTGACAAACCTCCCTGCAGCACGAACACGGCCCAGTCTGGGGCACGGGGGCAGCCGCTGGGCACCCCCAGCTGCGTTTGGTGATGGGGGATCCACCCATCCCATCCCCGATCCCATCCCATCCCCGATCCCATCCCCGATCCCATCCCCGATCCCATCCCCAATCCCATCCCCAATCCCATCCCGTCCCCGATCCCGTCCCCAATCCCATCCCCAATCCCGTCCCCAATCCCATCCCCAATCCCANNNCCATCCCCAATCCCATCCCATCCCCAATCCCATCCCCAATCCCATCCCGTCCCCAATCCCATCCCCAATCCCATCCCACCCCACCCCTTTTGCTCCCCCCGCAGCGAGGATAAAGCCCGACCTGTGCTATTTCTGTGCCCTCGCTGCAGGAGGCAGGTGCAATGTGGGGTTTTTAAGCCCGGGGTGAGGATGGGCTTTGGGATTTCTCCTCAGCTGTGAGTCACAGGTACGGGCAGGGTGTGACTGTGGAGCAGAGAGATTTGTGATGGCAGGGGGGTGAGGACACTCGCAGCATTCCCGAGCCCCCCAGGGCACCGCAGCTCACACATCCCCCCTTCCCCTCCCGGCTCCTGATTTATTGGAAGATGTCCCTGCCCATGGCAAGGGGTCGGAATTGGATGATCTTTAAGGTTCCTTCCAACCCAAAGCAGGCTCTGAGTCCCCGTGGCTGTTTCGGATGAAGCTGTGCCCGCAGCCAAACATCTTCCTGGAAAACCCAGGGAGCGCTGGAGAGAAAGGCAGGACACCTCGGCAGCAACAGCCACAGCACCCCAGGCACTTCGGGGAGCCCTCAGTGTGGGGTGGGAGCTCAGGGCAGCCTCTTTAATTGAATTTTGGGAGCTGGGATGTGCTGCTCCGCTCCACACTGGAAGTTCATCACCCACTGCCCTCGCCGCCATAGAATTACCACTGAAATCCAGCTGCTGTCAGCAGCTGGCTGAGGATTTTCCCACTTCCCATTTTCCCTGGCTTCATTTTGCAGCCATTTGAGCCTCCTCTTCTGGGCATCCACCCGAGGGCAGCCTGTGCCGAGGTGTCAGTGCCCTGTGTGGCCCCTCCGTGTGGGTTTTACTGGGGAAAGCTTCCCAAATAAATCCCTGGGATCCACCTGTGACGCGGTGCTCCCGGCTGGGTGTGTGTAGGGCAGGGGCCGAGCTGTGTCCCAGCCAAAAGTAGCTGGACTGGGGGTGTCCAGAGCCGAGCCCTGTGCCCTGCAGCTCCCAGTGCTCATCCAGGAGGATGAAGGAAGCACTCATGAGGCAAACTGGGAGTCTGGATGTGTTGGGATAACTCCTAAATCCCTCCCCACTTCAGCAAGCCTCCAGAGCTTATTTTTTCCTGCTTGCTGGTGAAGGACAGCATCTTCCCTGCATCTCCTTTAAACCTATTTCGGGATCCAGAGCACTTGATGTGGTTGAATATCCTGGCATTTCCTTTTAATTTGGTGTCTGAAATGATCGTGGGGACCCATTGGGAGCAGCCAGGACGGGTAATTACGACTGATGCACAGTTTATAGAAGCCCAGAAAGTGCACAATGAAAAACCTGCAGCTAAGAATAACCTGGGGAGCAGGAGGAAGGGTGGGATCTGGGAAGAGATCTGGGAATGCTCAGGGACTGGGACACACCAGGAGGCTCAGCTGAGATGGAGCTGGGCATCCCCTGCCAGCCCCAAGGCCGTTGATATTGGTGTATGATCATTTTTATATTATTTTTTGGGGGGTGATGGGACTGCAGAGCACAGGGGGGGACATTCAGCTCCGGGGGAAGATGCAGCAGCTCCTGGGGATGATGCCAAAGGAGGGGGAAAGGAGAGCAAAGCGCTTGGGTTGGGCTTTTTTGGTGCGTCTGCTCTGCAATCCGGATAATCCGCCCACAGATAATTGAGGGTTGGCCGTGTGGCTGAGTCAACCCCAACCAGGGGCAGGTTCCCAGGCACCGTGGGCTCCCCAAACCAGCCGGGGGGGGCATTTCCAGCACACCCCCAGCAGCATCTGAGCACCCACGGCTCTGCTGGGGCACCCGGGGGGAGCTGCAGGGTTCTCCTCTCACGACCATTTTGATTTTAGCAGCTGCCACGGCGATGCTGAGCCCTCTCCAAGCTGCTGTTTGTGCACCAGTCGTGGTAGGGAAGGGGGAGCTTCTCCCTCAGTCCTCCCCCTCCAAAGGGGTTCCCCTTTTTTTCTCCCTGCAGAAGCAGAGAATTCAGGGATTCCTCCCAGAATTTCACCCCAAACACAGATTGCTGTCAGATCCAGCTGGTTTGTTTGGCTCATGGAGGAGCTCAGCTAACTGCAGCCCCTTTAGCATTTCTCCTGCTGCCAAGGCACCCCTGGGCTCCCCTCCCACCAAATCCCCCCCTCTGCCTTCATCCCTGGACCCCTCCTCACCTCCACAGCCACAGGAAGTTTCCATAAAAAAATTTCAGCAGAGGCTTTCAATCTTCTCTAGGGACAAAAATCACCTTTTTTGGCTTTTTGTATCTGGTGTGGGGTCTCTGTGACCTCCTTGGCTCTGACAAAAAAACCCCTCTGCCCATGCCTGGGTGAGGGTCCGGCTGCAGCCACAGATTTTGGAGCAAAGGGGTCACCCAAGTGACCAAAACCACCCAAGGGGACACCACTCTGTACCTGAGTGTCCCTTGTGGGACACCAGTGGGGGCATATCCGTGCTAAAACACCAGAGGTGACCCCTCTGCTTGTGCTCTGGGGGGAATTTAAGGATTTTGAGAGCACCACGAGGCCTCGGCAGCTTTGGCAGCGCCAATAATCCAGGGGAGTAAAACCAACCCCACGATGGGATGGTGGAAGAAACGGAAAAGAGGCAAGAGCCTGAGGGACTGAAGGGGGTTTGGGGGGGCTCTGTGTCCCCACTGAGGGGGGCAGGGTTGGGTCGGGTCCCCACAGCATCCTCCTGGCAGCCGCCCTGCCAGAGCAGGAAGCGCTCTCCGCATCCGCCCTGCCCGCCTGGCCCCGGGCTCTTTTTATAACACAGCTTGTGGTGAGGCCAGGAGCTGGAGGGAATGTGGGATTTGAAAAACAAAACAAAAAAAAACACCAAAAAAAAAAACAAAAAAAAAGGGGGGGGGGGGGAAAAAAACCCAAAGGAAAAAAAAAAAAGAAGGGGAAAAAAAAAAAAAACCTTGTGGGTACATAATTAAAATTTCGGTGTTGGGTTTGGAGGGATGTGCTGCTCCCTCTAAGTGGGAATGGCAAGCTTATGGTGGATTAAATTTGGAATATTTCCCTCCTGGAATTGGTTAAAAAAATGCATTTGAAGCATTTATTTTTTTTTTTATTTTGTTTATTATTTGTTTGTTTTAGTTTCAAAAGTAGGCGCCGGGTCAAATTGGTCACGTTGCTTTTGAGCCTGAAGCGGGAGAAGCTTTAGTCATATTGAATCATATTTAATCATAAACGTTAATTAGACTAGGAAGATTGGGATATTTTTAAAGGACAATTTGAAGCAAATAATTGCACGCTAGCAAAACTGTGGGGGCTGCATTACCATAGAGAAAGGAAGGTTTATTCTTTGTAGATGAACAAAATAAAATCAGATTTTTCCTGTGCCAGTGTGATGGAGAAATAAGGTGTTTTCAGGAAAAAGGGAGCTGGTTTTTTACAGAGCAGTGACCTGATAATCTCCCCCAACTCCCCAAAACCACACAGGCTGAAAATCCTTTCTTGTGGATAAATTTTTACTTGTGGACAAATCTTTATTTGTGGACCTGTGATATCTAGTGATGGCCCTGATGAGCCCTGGGCTTGTCTGCTGCAAGAAAAGTTTGGAAAACCCCAATTCCTGCTCCAGATGGTCCTGCTGAGCCCCAAAACCTCAATTTTTTCACCTTTTGATGAAGCACAAAAGGCTGCAGCCCCTAAAGCACGGCACATTCTCTGTGCGCCTCCCATAGCCACCCTTTGTGCTTTTAATTTTAATTTAAATGATTTTCATTTTAATTAATAATAAAGGAGAGGGGCTGGGAGGGGAAGCTGGTGGGTTTCCAGCAAAATAAATTGCAGGAACAGGGGAGGCTGCATCCAAACTCAGCCTCTCATTTGATGGGAATTTCCAGCCAAGGGCGAGCGGCTCAGAACCAGCGGGTTTGCCCCCAAAAATCATTTCAGTGGGACTCAGTGGGGAGGTTCCAGGCTTGGATCAGCCACCCCTGACCCCTTTTTGCTCCGCAGTGGAGCAGGACCGGGACCTGCTCTCGCCCAAGCCCTACTGGAAGGAGTTCAGGTTCGACCTGGCGCAGGTGCCGGCGGGAGAGGCCGTGACGGCCGCCGAGTTCCGCATCTACAAATCCCGGGGTGTCCCCAGGCACGCCAACAGCAGCCTCCACGTCAGCATCTACGAGGTGGCTGCCCAGCATTCCAACAGGTGACGGGCTGGGACGGGGCTGGGAACGAGGATGAGGGGGGTGGGAAGGGGGAGGAAGGTGGCGGGAGTGGGTACGGCGTGAAGGAGTGGGTGTGGGGTGATGGGGGTCGGGATGAAGGTGATGGGGAGGGAGTGAAGGAGATGGGAATGGGAACAGGAATGAAGGTGGTGGGAATGGGGGTGGGAATGCAGCGGGGTGGGGATGGAGGGAATGGGAGTGGGAATGAAAATGTGAACGAAGAGGATGGGAACGGAAACGATGGGGATGGGGATAGGTACAGGAATGAAAATGGGAATGGGGATGAAGAGGATGGGAATGGGGATGAATACAGGAATGAAGATGAAGGGAATGGGGATGAAGATGAAGGGAATGGGGATGAAGATGATGGGAATGGGTGTGAGTACAGGAATGAAGCTAAAGGGAATGGGGATGAAGATGAAGGGAATGGGGATGAAGATGATGGGAATGGGTGTGAGTACAGGAATGAAAATGGGAATGGGGATGAAAATGAAGGCAATGGGGATGGAACTGAAGAAGAGGAGAATGGCGGTGGGAATGGGGTGATGGGGATGGAAATGAAGGAGATGGGGATGGGAAGTGGGATGGAGATGGGGACGGGAACTGGGATGGAGATGGGGACAGGTGTGGGGACCAGCTCTGGGCTTTGCCTTCCCGAAGCGGCACCGCCGAGTCCGGCTGCTCCCAGGCTGTCCCACGGGGCAGTGCCACGCCCTGGCATTTCCAGCTGGGCAGGGAGGGAGCTGCTCCCAGGACCCCCCCATGGTGTCCAGCACAGCCCCGGGAGCCGGGATCTGCCCGGACTCAGCTCCGAGGAGTCACTGCCATTCATTATCCGTCCTGCGGGAGCCCTCTGGGCGCTGTTACTCACCTGCTCCTTTCCCCCTGTTCCTGTAGGGAATCTGACCTGCTCCTGCTGGATGTGCAGGACCTGAGCGCTGGGGCAGAGGGCTGGCTGGTGTTCGATGTCACAGCTGCCAGCAACCACTGGTCAGTGGATCAGAAATACAACCTGGGGCTGCGGCTCTACGTGGAGACTGATGATGGTGAGTCTGCCCGAGCTGCCTGCAGCTTTTGGGGCCAAATTCCCAGGAACTGGAGTCCTCTCGGTGCCGTGGGATGTGGTGTGGGGCGTTGATCTCAGTGCAGTTTTAAATGCCAGCAGTCTGGGTTTGCAGGTTCTGATGGTGTGGACTGTAATTAACCCCATTAACACTTAATGAACTCCTTACCTGGAGGGATCCTCTGTGTGTGTGGCAGAGGATTAACCCTCTTTTCCCCACGGGATTAAATCTGCTCCAGCAGTGCCTTTTCCAGGTGGGAAGGCCCACAGAGAGCAGCTCCTCTTCCACGGGAGGAGGAATCACAGCCAGGAACGCCCCATCCATTCCCTTCCTTCCACAGGGATGAAGGAGCAAATCAGTTTTAACCCTTGAATAACCCCGTGTGACCATTTTGTGCCAACCCCTTGGGATGCCAATTTTGCCGCTGCAAATTTCATGTATTTTTAATCCCTGCTTTAACCAAACCAGTTCTGTTTGAGGACAAAGCCACCCTCGGTCCTGTCCCCGCAGGGCACAGCGTCGATCCGGGCTCGGCCGGGCTCCTGGGGCGCCGGGGACCCCGCTCCAAGCAGCCCTTCATGGTGACATTTTTCCGGGCCAGCCCCAGCCCCTCCCGTGTCACTCGAGCGGCCAAACCCCCGAGGAGGCGCCAGCCCAAGAAATCCAACGACCTCCCCCACCCAAACAAGCTCCCGGGAATTTTCGGTAAGGTATTTCCTGGAGGAGGAGGGATCCCCGTGGAAAACACGAGGCTCTGCTTGTCAGCACCTTGAAATCCCAATTTTTGGCCTGAGGGAAACAGAGTGAAAAGTTGAGGGGTTTTAGGATTGGAGGTTTTTGCAGTTTGGGAGGGTTTGGGTTGGATGCCCTCAAGGAAATGGTGTTTTGTGAGCGTGTCAGGATTACGGAATATTGGAATTTCTGCCTCATTGCCCTTGGCTTTGGAGGCCTGGGAAGGTGTCACAGCTCCAGGAAGCTCAGGCAGGAGGGGAGCAGGAAGGCCCTGAAACCACTGAGTTTGGGAAAGCCTCAAAGTGAGCAAAGCTGGGGTTTAGCCCTTCCAAGGCTGAATTCCTTCATCCCAGTACTGGATTACCAATTTATAGGCCGGTCTGGAGCTGCGTTTGCCTTTGAGCACCAACAAAGGCTCCTCTCCTTTGATTCTCCTGGGCTCATCCCAATCCCAGGGGCTGTACCCAGCCTCTGAGGGGGGGGTGACTGCAGGGGAAGGGTGAGGATGGGGGATTCCAGGCTGAAATCCCTGTTCCCTTTTCCCACAGATGATGTCCACGCCACAGATGGGCGGCAGGTCTGCCGGCGCCACGAGCTCTACGTCAGCTTCCAGGACCTCGGCTGGCTGGTACTTGTCTGCTGGGAGAAGTAAATGACAAAAAAAAAAAAAATACCCCATCATTCCATTCCCCCTGGGTTCTCCTGCCCATGTAACCATCCTGGGAGCTGGGAAGGCAAACACGAGCTGCCACAACCCCAAACCCCACCGGTGACCCCAAACAACTCCCAGCTCAGTCCAAAAACCCAAAATAAACCCTTGCTGCTGGCACAGCCCCGCGGGGAGGAGGTGGCTGAGTTGTTTATGCAGGTGGGGAATGGGTGAGGGGGCACAGAAGGGTGAAGCCCTGGATGCAATCCCTTTTTTTTTCTGCAGGACTGGGTGATTGCTCCACAGGGATACTCGGCCTACTACTGCGAGGGGGAGTGTGCATTCCCGCTGGACTCCTGCATGAACGCCACCAACCACGCCATCCTGCAGTCCCTGGTCAGTGCAGCCCACGAGGGCAGCCCTGGGGGGACATTCAGGGTCCTGGGGAGCAGTCAGAGCCCGGCAGGTCCTGAGGAGGAGCTGGGATTTTTGGGATGAGCACGGCTGGGTTTGACGGTGTTTGGGTGGGTGGGTGCAGTTGGGGTCCTGATTGAAATAAAGAATTGGTGGGTGAATGCACATCTGGGTGGGTGAATGCACGTCTGGGTGGGTGCATGCACATCTGGGTGGGTTCAGGCCCATCGAGATGGATGCTTGCCTGAGGAGGAGCTGGGATACAGATCTGGATGGCTGCTCACAGGAGGTTCCAGTGTGGAATTTCCAGGCATTCATGGAAAGACCCAGAGCAAGGACACAAAGCTCTGTCCCTCACCCTCAACCCGAAGGGTGCAACTCCAGAGCTCCCTCACCTCTTGATTTTCTGCCCGACACGATCCTGCTCCAGTTTCACAGCAGCAAAACTGGGGCAAAACTGATGATTTCTGACAGGTTAATGGTCGCTCTCCCCTGGCAGCGAGCTGGGCAGCAGGGACAAGCCCAGGGCACCCCAGAGCCCCCCTGCTCTTCCCAAAAAGGCTCCGTGTCATCCCTGCATCCTCCTCTGCAGCTGGTTCCGAGGGTTTACGCACAGCCCCGCCACCCAAACGCCGGGCTCAGCATATTCCGAGCAAGGAAGCTTTAATGCCTTGGGTTTTTTCCTCTCTCCCAAACCCACCCCACATCCCAGCCAGCGCTTTAATTTCTGGAATTTCCTGCCCTGTGAGTGTTTGGTTTCCCAATGGCAGAGCCACCCCGGCTCCGGTGCTCGCGGTTAATTACAGGGAGCGCCGAGCCCTTGGCCGAGCCTTTGAAGGTGTCGCCTGGCGGGGTTTAATTCTGACATTAACGAAGCTTCCAGGGCCCATCCAGGGGCTGGGAACCATCCTGGCAGCGGCAGGGAGGGGCCCTTTCCCCCCCCTACACCCACCCATCGCCCCTAACCCCGGCGCTGTTCCCAAAACGGAGCCGCTCGGGCAGGATGTGAATCACCTGGATCCGGCCCTTCTGGGAAGCGCCGGGGCGAAGGCGGCTGCGGAGCTGTGCCAGCCCCAGCCCGGGCTGAAAATAGCAGGGCTGGACAGCAAAACCAGCGGACTTCCGAGCTGGGAGAGCTCGGCCGCCCCGCCGTAAATCAGTGGCACACGTCGGGGCGGCCAGAGAGGGCTCCCCAGCCTCCCTCCGGCTCCTGCCCTGCGGCAGAACCCCGGGGCAAAGCAGGGAAACACGATCCCAAAGCGGAGTCGTGTCCACAGAGCTGCTGCGGACTTGAGGTTTTAGGTTTGGGGTGGAGAATCTCTGTTGGAAGGACACCCAGAGACCCCCGCCCGACCCGCGCCGCGCTGGTTTATGGGGTTTTTTCTTTTAGTCGTTTGTCGGTTTTTGTGAGGAAAAGGGCCCTGAAATCCCAAATTAATGAAGGGGCTGCCTGGCCCATGCAGCACCACGAGCCCTGATCCAATATAAACCGCAGCAGGGACTGCCTTGGAGTTTAGAATAAATATTTTTGCAAAAAGATGGAAATAATCCCCCCATTCACCCGGGGTTTTTTGAGTGGTTTGATGCTTTTTCTGTTGCCTGGAGCCACGTTTGCTGGCGCTGATGGGCTCCATCCATCTCCCAGGTCCACCTGATGAAGCCTGAGGCCGTGCCCAAGGCGTGCTGTGCCCCCACCAAGCTCAGTGCCACCTCTGTCCTCTACTATGACAGCAACAACAACGTCATCCTCAAGAAGCACCGGAACATGGTGGTGAAATCCTGCGGCTGCCACTGATGGACAGCTCCCATCCCTGCCCCTGAGTGTCCCATCCCAGTCCCTGGATGTCCCATCCTAGACCCTGAGTGTCCCATCCCCACCCCTGGATGTCCCATCCCAGACCCTGAGTGTCCCATTCCCACCCTTGGATGTCCCATTCCCGCCCCTGAATGTCCCATCCCCACCCCTGAGTGTCCCATCCCCGCCCCTGAGTGTCCCATTCCCATCCCTGGATGTCCCATCCCCACCCCTGAGTGTCCCATCCCC
>VZSE01004148.1:34363-53746 GCA_013398275.1 Promerops cafer | reverse complement strand
CCCTGAGTGTCCCCTCCCGTTCCCACCAGAGCAATGTGACCCTGGGTTTCTGCTGTGGGCATGGAAGAGGAGCTTTGTGGGCTGCAGCAGAGCAAAATCCATTCATAATAATAATAAAACCCAAAAATGAACCCCTCCCAGCCCTTTCTAGAAGTGGATGTAAATAATATAAAACTTCCTTTCTCTTATCCTGCTTGAGGAGACAGATACATACAAACACACATCTATATATATACATATATATATATATAGGAAAGAGGATTTTTGGCTGATTCTGTTTTGTCTGTGACTGATTTGTTTTCCCTGTGGTGGAGGCAGTTTTGAAGGGGGGAGAGGCAGCATCGAGGTTGCTCTGGGACTGAGCTGTTTCTAGCTGTGTATTTCTCCACTAACCCACCTCTACCCAAGTGCTTTTAATTCCCTTAATGAAAATATCATCAGCCAATTAAGCACCTGGCTGACTAACCCCCTCCTGTTTACCCAAAGTTCACCAAACTCAGCCAGTTGGAAAAAAAATAAAATATCCAGATTGAGCTCCAGCACTGTTATAAAATAAACGCAAAGTTTGGAAAGTAAACACGGAGTTTCTCTTGCTCTTTGTTTTTTAATGTCACAGCACAACAGGGCTCTGTTCAGAGGACATTTTGCAATGAAAAAATACTCAGAATTGGCTAAAATTGTACCTATTTGCTTGAAAACGAGCCCTGATGTGAGTTTTAGGTCAGGCTGTGCCCATCCCGTGGGCTCCCAGGCAGCTTCCCCAGGCTATTTGCACAATTAAATTATTTATTTGCTCTGATTTTAAAAGGAAAAGGCTTGTCCTGGTTCTCAGCTCAGATACCTGGGGAACCTTACATCAACAAACAAGGAAAGAACCTGGCACAGTCGGGGCAAAATCCCAATAACCCCACCAAAACAAGGGAGATTTGCTCCCTGTCAGTGCCCAGCTTCCCAAGGGAAGGTCTTGCTGATCTGGGAATCTAATTCCACACAAAATCCAGCTCAGGGTGCAATCCTGGCTCCACGGGATTTGGTGCCTCCTGCAGAGAGAACACCCAGGCCTTCCACTGACTCTGGACTCCCTCTCAGGTCTTGCTGAAGGTGCCTGCAAGGGCTGACTTCAAAATGTGGGATTTAAATGAAAAGAAGGGAGCGAGGAGGGGGAAAGCTGGGCTGGTTTTTCTGTCAGGAATCACATCCTTTTATCTCACCTTGTCTCAGATTTAGGACAATGCACAAGCCCCAGCCACCCTGGGAAACCAGCCAGTGAAAAGAAGCAACCCTTATGGAAAAGCAACATCCCTGAGGGTGCTGGGCTGGGGAAACCCAAAGTCCCCAATGGCACAAGCACTTCCAAACATCCCCAAAATCCGAACATCAGCTCTTCCTCTCCACCTCAGCAGCCTCATCCCTCCTGCCAATACCTGCACAAGCTCAGAGCCAAACATCCCTTCCATCATTTCACAGAAAACCCCAAATCCATCACTTCCTGGTCACCTTTAAGTGCAAAGCCAGGGCTGCCCACCACAGGAACTAGAAATCCATGTGGTTTATCCCACTCTGCAACCTGGAGCCTGGAAATCCCTTCCTACAGCCTCATCACCCCGGGTTTTTTTCTTCTTCATCACCCAAAGGGCTCCCTCATCTCCTGGTGCTCCTCGTCCTGACCGTGTTCTCCAGCTCACACATCCCTCTGCGATGGGGATGGAGCTGGACCAGCCTTCCCAGCAGGAGAGACACCAGCCAGGGACCTGCCTCCCTCTGCTGCTGGAAAAGGACACTGCAAAGCCAGGGACGTGCCAAGAACACCTCCAGGAGATGCTGCTGTGCAGCAAACACGAGAAGTTCAGCTCTTCTTTGCCTGGCACAGGTACCTTCCCCTGGAGCCAGGATTTAGGCACGGGATTAACAAAGATGAAGGCAAATTAAAAAAAAAAACAAAACAAAACAATGCATTTTTGCTCAAAGACCAGCCTCCCACAGAGGGAATTCAGCAGCCAGGCCCTCAGTATTTTTTAAAATAGGTTTTATTTTTACCAAACATAAATTTTTTCCAGAACACAGCAGCAGGACCAGCCCGGCCCTGCTCGGGCAGCACAGGCTGGGAACTGATTTATCCCGGGAAGGATAAATCCTGCCCACAGGAGCCTTTGTAGGGGAATTCCTATGGAAGGTGCAGGATGGGCAGTGCTGGGGGGGCCCTGGGGGGTCCCATCCCTGCTGGCTCCCTGTCCCTCCAGGCCAGGCTCCCCCCACGCAGCCCCTCCGAGCGCCGAGCTCACGCGCACTCCCCGCAGTCCGAGATGATCACCTTCTGCTTTGGCTTCCCATCTTTGGTGCCCTGAGCCTTGGAGGAAAGAGCAGCAGGAACTCCAGGCATGAATCCTCAGGGCAGGAAGGAAGTGGGCTCTGCCCCCAGCAGCCCCCTGCCCTCACCTACCTCGATCTCCCGCACCACATCCATGCCCTCCGTCACCTCCCCAAACACCACGTGCTTCCCGTCCAGCCAGTCTGTTTTGTCACAGGTGATGAAGAACTGGGAGCCGTTGGTGTTTGGGCCCGAGTTTGCCATGGAAACCATCCCTGGGATCAGAGAGTGCAGAGTTATGGCTGAGCAGAGGAGCTGCTTCCTCAGCCCAGCCCCCTTCCCACGTCCCACAGAACGCTGCTGGATTCAGGGGAGCTGCTGGATATCAAAATCCACAGAAACTACTGGAAATCAACCATGCTGAGAAACACTTGCAAGTGTGAAAGATGCTCAGCTATTTTTAGCTGCAGTAACAGCAAAGCTGTTTGTATGGAGATAAACCTGCTTGCTTGCTCCTGCTTTTCGCATCCATGCTGTGACATTCCTCGTTTAAAATCAAGCAGGAAAAGCAGCTTTGAAATTGTTTTTCCTTTACATAATACTGCAAATAAAGTGGATGGAGAGGGAACCATGCATTTCTGCTTGGTGAGACATGAGGGTCTGAACGCAGCAGAAAAATCTGGCCAATGTAGATTACAATAATTATATTTATAATTATAATTCAGGGCTGCTCTATCAACACGGCCAAAACAGCCCAAATGTGGTCCCTTAGATGATGCTGAGCCATTTTCCCTCCAGTCCCTGCCTGGAGATGGCTTTACCTGGCCCCGTGTGCTTGAGGATGAAGTTTTCATCATCAAACTTCTTCCCGTAGATGGACTTGCCGCCGGTGCCGTTGTGGTTGGTGAAGTCTCCGGCCTGGCACATGAACTGGGGGATGATGCGGTGGAAGCTGCTGCCTTTGAAGCCAAATCCTTTCTCGTGGGTGCAGAGGCAGCGGAAATTCTCTGTGTGGGGAGCAAAGGGGAGGGAGGTGAGAGCTGTGCCAGCCTGGGAGCCACCAGGAGGGGAGGCTGAGCCTTCTCCTCGCCTGCGGTCATGGGCACCACGTCGGAGCGCAGGAGGATGCGCAGCCGCCCCGCGGGTTTGTTCCCGATCTTGATCTCCATGTAAACCTGGGGGTTGACCCGGGATTTCTTGGCAGGAGGCTCGTCCTGGGCAGGAAAGGAAAGAAAAGCAGGTTGAGGTGGTATTTCTCTGCTCTGCCTCCAGCTTTACGTTCTCATCCTTTGGGATGACGGGGATACAATGGCTCCGGTTGTTTTTTCCTACCTCCTGCGCCTCTGCTTTGGGGGCCTCTGCTCCTCCCTCTTCCTTGTTCTCCTCCAAAGTCTTCCCTGAAAACTTCTTCAGCCACTCATCATCTGACCAGACTGTGGCCACAAAAGGAAAGGTCAGAGCACAGGAATTGACCCAAAGGGCCACAGCTCAGCTGATGCACGGAGCTCCGAGCATCCCCAGGGATGTTCTGTGCCCCAGCTCACCAGGCCTGGATGATCCTTCCTTAATCCGCATGGGTTTGGCCAGGTTCACACGGATTGTCCTGCCAAAGAGCTCGGACTCGTTCTGCAGAGGGGAGAAAAGCAAAACAAAGCCCACAAAAAAGCATAAAACCACCGTGCCCCACAAAGCCCTGCAGAGCTCAGAGGACAGAGCTTCTGCTCTCTCCGTAGCCCACAGCACCCAGGGCAGCAAAGCCACACATCCCCAAGGAACAGGAGTGGGAGCAGGGTCCATACCATGTTATCAATAGCTGCTGCTGCATCCTGCCAAAAAAAAATCAAAATAAAATCATTATTAACATTTATTCTCAAGGTCCACCATAGCCACGTCCCAGTATCTCATTATAAAGAAAACTGCCAGGTTTTCCTAAACCTCATCTATCCCAGGGATGTATGAACTGATGGGTTTTGTAAAAGCCATATCCAAACCCCATCCACGTGGGGTTTCCAAACCCCATGGGGTTTTTGGTGACCCCCCATGTGGGTCTCATCTTCCAACAACCCACTAACCCCCTGTATTTAAGATGTTTTATTGCTGCCATGAGCATTTGGGAGAGGGGAGATTTGTGGACAAAGTCCAGGACACATGGTAAGAGAACAAACATATGACAGCCCATGAAACCAAGAAACCCAGCCAGGGACGGTGGCAGGGGAGCAGTTTGGGTTGGAAACAGGAAAAGTGGGAACTTCAGCCCAAGAGAAAATGGGAAGAGTGGGAACTTGGAAAAGCAGAACGACATCTGAATGCTGTGGTGGGTAACCCGCACCCCATTTCACAGATTTCTCCAGCAGGAAGAGGATCCATCCCAAAACCCCAAAGGGGAGCAAAAACCCCAAATGGCTCAAGCACTTGCTGGTTCCTCACCTCTGCCAGCTCGAACTCCACGAAGGCGAATCCCCGGTGCTTTTCTGGAGGGAAGGAAGCGAGGGGTCAGGGGCAGCACGGACACACCGGTCCCACGGGGGGGTCGCACCCCGGGAAACCCGCCCGCACCCAAACCCGCACCCGGGGATGCTCCAGCCCGCCAGGCACGCACCGGTCTCGTAGTCCAGCGGGATCTGGATGTCGGTGATGTCTCCGAAGGGGATGAAGGCGGCGTGCAGCACCTTCTCGTCCACCTCCTCGGCCAGCCCGCCTGCGGGGCGGCCAGCGGTCACCGGGCACCGCCGGCGGCCCCGGCCCCTCGGGGGTCCCCCAGCCCGGCCACTCACCCACGTACAGCACCCGCTTGGGGGCCGCCATCGCGCCCCGGTGCCCCGGAACGGCTCGGCCCGCCCCGGGACGGCGGCGTCGCTCCGCCCTCCGCGGGGACGGGGCGGGGGNNNNGTCGCTCCGCCCTCCGCGGGGACGGGGCGGGGGACACGGAGCCCGGCGGAGCCGCCTCTGCAGCCCCGGCACCCTCCTTCCCTCCCGCCCGTTCCAGCCTTTTCCGCAGCCGCGGAGCCCCTGCGGGACAGGCGCCTTCGGCTCCAGCCACAACGAGGGATTTGAGTTTGACCGTGGGGGTCTGCTCCGAGCTGAGTGAAGGATTAGTGCGTGCTCGGTGTTTACCTGAATAATGGTTTTTTAGCCCAAAGGATCACCCAAAATAAGTTTGCAAAGGATTTATCGACCCCCAGTGCCGAAAGTTGGCCGCAGTGGAGTATAAAATAGCGGCAGAACTATTAAAGATCCAGGTGAAAATGCAGGAATGTAAGCAAAGAACAGCCCATGACAAAAACAGAGCCCAAACCATTATACCCTACACTTGAAAATGCCTCCCCAGCCCTTCTGAGATCACTGTTTGCAGCCATCACCCCTTCAGACACTGTCCCAGGCATAATTTTAACCCAGCTGCCTCAAAATATTCATTGTCCAAAATTAGCAAGCAGAGTAAGTCAAATTCCTGTTTAATGTATTCACCCCCCAAATAACTGCCCCTCAGTTTCATTTCACAAAGCCACACCACATTTAGTTATCCAACAGAGAGCAATGACAAACACAGTGCAAGTTTATTCCTTTATTGATAAATGTTTCCCAAACCTTCCAAACTGGATTGTTCAATTAAACACAAACTCACAAAAATACTTCCAGCCTAAAATCCTCAGCGTCCTCTTTAGAAGACACAAGGGGTAGCTCTGTTCTGGCAAAGGAAAAGCTTGCAAACCTCCCAGATTCTGGTTTTGGAAACCTCGAGCTTCAGAGTTGGCTTTTTAAATAAGATTTTTAAGATTAATTTACAAAATGCAATATAACTATGTGATACGATGCATGGCCTTGAGATCTGCAGGACAGTGAAGGATCTTCAAACATCTTGAGCTGATGTCTAGGAAGGGGCTATTTGGCTTCTTAGTATCCTACAGGGGCAAAAGGGAGAGAAGTAACTCACAGCATCCCAGCTCCAGGCTAGGGAATATTCCAGCATTCCAAGGAATAAGGATTCCAGTATAATTGGGAAGGTACAGAGAAGCTGCTCGTGGTGGTCAGATGATCAGAAATTGTTATTATCCACAAGAAACTCAAGTTCTTTGCTAGGCCACCCAGTGAAAATAAGAATACTCATCATTCTTCAGTTGTGACATCTGATCACAAACAGCATCACAAAGTCCTGGAGATGGCAATTCCAGACAGCCCCAAAGAAAAATGGATCATGAAAAACAGGAAGAGGCATTCCAAGAATCAAAATCCTTATTCATAAATTAAACAAGAGCCAACTCCAAACGCAGGTGACACCACTTGTGTGGACAGACCTATCCAGTGAAACGTTTCCAACATTTGTTATATCCTGAAGGCAGATGGTTTCCAGGATAAGGAATGGGCACTAAGAGCCTGCTTAGCCTCAAAATCACCAGAGCTCCTGGTGGCTATTTCCCAGATTAGCAGCTCCACAAGACTCATCCCCAGCATGTCAGCTCCAAGGAACACCTCAGGGACTTCAACAACACCTTTAGATCCCTTAAATGAGCATCAGAACGAGTATTTCTTAAGTTCTACAGAAGTATTCTGCTGGGAGAAACTACATTAGGAGCCTTTTGTTGTTGAAGAGTGGACTATAGTCATGTGAGTGCTGGTCACAGCCCCACGTGAATTGTTCACTAACAACTGGGGTTTATTTACTGATTCTGGAAGCTTTTCACTGAAGCTGAGGACTGAGACACTCACCAAGTCATCCTGGTTCAAGAGGTAGCAGCAACCACACCCACTTTCTGGGCAGCTTCTTTCTTGGCTTGGTGAGCCTGCAGCACTGCCACGGCCTCCTCCACCTGGGGACACAAATCCAGTGAGATTTTCTCCCTGCTCAGAGGGCCCTCCCAGGCAAAAAAGGAGCTCAGCAGCTCACCTTGGACCGGAGGGACTCTGGGGATTCCAGCATGTGCAGCAGCTCTGAGTTGTCAATCTCCAGCAGCATTCCCGTGATCTTCCCCGCCAGGCTGGGGTGCATAGCTTGGATCAGAGGGAACAAACGCTCTCCTGAGGGAGAAAAAGGAGTTCACATGGATGAGTTTGGCTCTTTGAAAACTGAGGGGGGGGAAGTGATCGGTGAGCAGTGGGGTTTTACTCACCCAGCATCTGTTTCTGCTCCTGGGGAGGGGCAGCAGCCAGCATGGAGGCTGTCAGTGGCTCCTGGCCCTGCACATGCACTGCAGGCTGAGGTGCCTGAAAAGGGCAGACAAGGGGTCTGAAATAAGTATGAGGCTGACTGCTTCATATTTAGACAATTCTAAGATGTTCCCTCCTAAAACACAATCTTTGTCAAGCCTACAGAACACCTGAGCTCCTGAAAAGGGCAGGTGAGGTGCCCCCTTGGTTCACAAACGCTCCCTGCAAGTCTTGAGCTCAAAACCCTGGAATGTCACACAGGAACACTGTAAATATCTTACAAAAACTGGATCAAACATCATGAGATGTTGAGACAGCCAGGTGTGGATGGTGCTTTTTCTTTCAGTGATACCCCAGTGAGAACCTGGCAAAGAGGAGAGGCACTTAAACGGCTGCAAAACAGGAACAAAGAACCAAGGAAAATATCCTTACAGCCAGTCTGGCTACAAAAGGGCTTGTGAGTACAAGACAGATGAACCAACCAGGGTGTCCCTGGCAAAGGCACAACTGCCAGGTTTTTAAATTCCAAATTAGGACTGTCTGGGTCATAAAAGGAGCTTGAAGTTTCTATAAAAATACTTCAGTTGCATGTGACATTGCAGGACTTCCCAGCCCTGGCCCTGGTGGTACCTGCAGAGGTTGGACACCTGGGTGTGGGCTGCGGACACTTGAGGCATATTTGTAAGGAGGGACAGCCCTGGGAGCAGGGGCAGCTACAGGAGGACGGGGAGCCAAGCTCTGTGCTGCTGTGCCAACACCTGCAAAGGAAGGACAACACGGTGACAAACACCTGCAGCAACATGCTAACAACTTGGCATGTCTGGTTTTAATTCTGAATTCAAACTATGCTCTGCATGGTGATACTTCTTTAGAAACCAAAGTGTAGCTGGCTACTTCAGGAAGGGGCTGTTCTCCCTAGAACCAAC
This sequence comes from Promerops cafer, assembly GCA_013398275.1. Lineage (NCBI taxonomy): Eukaryota > Metazoa > Chordata > Aves > Passeriformes > Nectariniidae > Promerops > Promerops cafer. Next base: position 45,370 of record VZSE01004148.1, on the reverse strand, counting down.
CCATAGATTCCACACCTTTTGTTTTACAGCTGATCACTGGAAAAAAAAAAGAATTTGGATGCTCTCCTCTGAAAGCAAAACCCATAAGCCCCAGATTTCTGAGTGGTGTTGCAGGGGTGTAGAGATGAGTCCCAAACCAGTGCAGAAGAACCCATCTGGATTTCCACTGCTGTGCTGTAGCACCAAGCAACAGACCTGCACCACACAGCGAGGAACAGGAAAGAAGCAGGTGCTGGCTCTGCTCTTTGCAGACATCCCAGGTCTCACAGCCATCTTTGGGACTAGAAGCCAAGTCTCCACAGCATCCTCCTCCCTCCCAGAGAAGGGGAAAAGCCCAGGAAGAGAGCCCTTCTTACCAACTCTCTGGGCAGCAGCGGGGAGCCCCCGGGAGGCCGGAGCGTTGGCAGGGGCCAGGTGGCGCAGGGCGGGCCGGGGCCCCGACTGGCGCACGGCATTCGGCATTCCCTGGAAGCCTGGAGGGTGCAATGAGGGGAAATCCTCAAAAGGGATCCAGCTGCCAAGGCAGGACAGGCAGCTACAGGGGTGGGGCATGGGAGGGACACACAGGGATCAGAGTCCAGCTCCTGGCCCTGCACAGGACCATTCCCACAAAGGAAAGCATGAATTGTTCCTGGTGGGAAGTACAGCCCCCCCCAAAGGGTTCTACAACCAGAACAGCCTCTGGCACTCTCACCTTGAGGTCTCCCTCCTTGCTGCCATCGTGGGTTGGGTCTCATCTGTGTCATTTGGTTGGGTGCATAGTAAGTGGGTCTGCTCTGAGCCTGGAGGAAGATCAGATAAGCTCAGAGGCAACATCCAAGTGCATCACAAACATTGTTTACAACGTGTTTTGGCAGCCGTTGCCAGGACTCAACGCTCAACAGGCAGCTGGCAAGTCACAGAATTAACTCCACTGCTGCACCCCTCCTCAGGAGCTGCTGCTTACAGGCATAAGGAAGGCTCAGTGAGATTAACACAGGTCAAAAACCCCACGGCAGCTCACCTGGGGCACAGCAGGCATAAAATACCCGCCAGCAGCAGGCTGGAACTGGTTGATGATGGTGTTGGCAGGCAAGGCCCTCATGCCAGCGATGCGCTGCATGTACTGGTTGGTGAGATGGGCCTTCCTCTCCTCCTTCCTCTGTGCCAGGGCCACATAGAGGGGCTTGGAGCCCACGATGCGCCCGTTCATCTCTGTCACAGCTTTGGTGGCCTCCTCTGGAGAGGAAAAGCAGACAAAGCCAAACCCTTTGCTCCGTCCATCTTCCAGCATCACCTGCAGTAAAGATCAATTGCTAATGGAGTACCAGTACAGCTGAGCTGAAGAATCTGTGGTTTTTTAGATTTTAGGTAGGACATAACTTGTTGCAGAGGTGTAGAGACAGGTTCTCATGAAGAGTCACCTGTCTGGATTCGCTCTGCGTTGCTGTCAGCACCATGTGTCCCCAGGCCCACACTGCACAGTAAGGAATGGGAAAGATTTGGTGCAGTTTTAAATGCACAGAGGAAAGTGCCATTTCATGCTTATCACCTCAAGCAAGCACGTTTGCCACTTCCTGCCTCCCCTTTTGGTAAGGGAATGACGTTTTCAGTGAAATCCCACTATTTACTAGCCAAGGTGTTTTCAGAATCCCAATAACCACGGGTTAAGAACAACCCTTTAATCTCATGTCAGACAACAATTCCTTCTTCAGGCTTTAAAATCCAAGTAACCCTCAAATCCCACAGTACCTTAGCACTCGTTATTGACCCAAAAGGTGAGAACTCCTTCCTCAGTTTTTCATCATCTATAGTGTCATCTAGGTTTTTAATGTACAGGTTAACACCCTGGAAGGCAGAGAACAGCATGACATTCACAACATTACAAAAAAAAATCTTAAGCACATCAACTGTTACCCATCTGCCAGAGCTGTAATTTATCTGAAAACTCTTAATTTAGCATCATGTTCCTTCCACACCACCCAAAGCTGAAGGTGATAAACGTTGCAAAGGCGTAGAGACAAGTCCCACTGTGGTGAAAGGGAGCTTGTCTGGATTTCCTGTGGCATCATCACATGTCCCCAGTCCAGCACTGCACCTCAGGGAGTGGGGGAGTTTCAGATGGCACCTCTGACACAACCCAGTTCTGCCACAAATCACAGACAGCAGTGCAGAGTTGTGCTGTCTTTTCCCATCCCTCCAGGGATCCCCACTGGAAAGTCAAGGAGAGTTCATGCCTGTTGTCTCACGTCCTCCTAAACACTTTCAGTACCAAGACTAAGCCTGGATGCCCCCTTTGCCACCAAATACCACGGAGACACCTCTGTGGTTTAACCCAGGATGTCTCACAGGACAATAGCTACTCAGCTAATTCCTTCAAAAGACCAGAAATAGTGCTTAAATTGAGCAAAGAAACAGATTATTCACCTGGTACCGGCTGAGCCTCTCCTGTTTTAGCTGTTCAAACCTCCTTTTCAGCTCTGCCTGGCGCTCAGCCTTCTTCTGTGCTCTGCCCACAAACAGCATTTTCCCATTGATGTCCTTCCCATTCATTTCTTCCACTGCCTGCACAGAGGGTTCAAGAGGAAACTCTCAGCTGCTGCAGCAGGACAGCCCCTGATCCTGTCAGAGCAGAACTGCCCAGAGCTGACGTTGTGTCCCTGCCTGTCAGTCAATAAATCAGAGTTTGCACGTTACCTTTGCACTTTTCCTGTTAACAACAGGCTCATTAAAGGCAAGCTGAAGTTATCACACAGATCGAGCTGACACACCACAGAGTGCTGAACTAACTTGGAAATTCATCCCCACCCTTTCTTGTAATTAAAACTACATTTTAACTAGCATTCTGCTTAGAAAAGACCATTTTGGAGTAATGTTCTCACTCTATGTGCCCTCCTCCTCCTCCTTCAGCCCTGCACTGTAGTATTTCTTCAGCAATTAACATTCTTGATTATACCACTGCACTCTGTGTGGATCTAGGAAACTGGAGGGATTCCAAGTTACCCTTGAATGTCAAGCTATCAAGGTGCAAAAGGTTCCCAAGTTCCCACATCTAGAAGAGGTCATGCCTGAGGCAGAATTTTCTTCCATTTCAGAAACAGGCTCCCAAGATAAACCAAGTTTTTCTTCTCTGAAGTTATGCAAGCAACATAAAAGTTGGTCCTACCTTGTTGGCCTCTTCATGCTTCTCAAAGCTTACAAAGCCAAAGCCTTTGGATTTTCCAGTGGGGTCTGTCATCACTTTAACACTCAGAGTTTTACCTGTTACCAAGGGACAGGGTTATTAGTAAAATGTCAAAAGTATTTCAAGATTGTTTTAAATTCCATATAATAGCTCCAGTCCTCAGCCTTAAAGTGACCCAGGTAGGGACCACACAGTAGCACTCAAACTACCACATTTCATGGAATTCACAGCCTCAATAAAAGTATTTCTGTATTTACCATATTTGCCAAAGAGCTCCTTTAGTCTTTCATCATCCATGTCATCCCCAAAGTTTTTAATATAGACATTGGTGAATTCCTTCGCCTTGGCTCCCAGCTCAGCCTCCCTCTCTTTACGAGACTTGAATCTCCCAACAAATCTGTAAGATAAAAAAAATGAAAATCCCAATAAACAGATAGGTTTCAAGAGCAAAAAAAATAATGTGTGACTTGTGGCGAGGCAAAAAAAATGAGTGTGCAGTAGGAGCTGGGAATGGGGACAAGAAAGGGTGACAGCAGAGGACAACAAACAGGCCACAGACCACCCAGAAAAATCACCTGTGCTGTGGCTGGCCAAGGACTCCCACTGGCCCTAGACAGAACCCACCCCAGCCCGCTCGCAGAGAGGTGGCAAATCAAGGCTCGGTCAGGGAAACCCACCGGTCCTGGAATGGAGGGGTAGCAGGCCATGGCTTGGGCAGGGTCACTCACCAGCCCTGGAGTGGAGAGGTAGCAGGCCAAGGCTTGGGCCAGGAGAACCAGTGCCTTGTGTGTCCCTGTTAATACCGAGATGCATCCCGGAGCATGTGAGCGCTGCTGCTGCCGCCTGTGACACTCACACTTTGCGGTCGTTGAGCAGCATGCCGTTCATCTTCTCGATGGCCCTATCTGCAGCATCCTGGGTCTCAAAGTGCACAAAGGCGTAGCCCTTAGAGCCATTCTCATCACACACCACCTGCAGGACAGGGAGCAAAGCCAGGTGTCAGCGGGGCTAACCTCTGCCACAGCCAGCGGGTGAAAATGCCGAGGGTCAGCAGCGGGCAGATGCCACCTGTGTGTCAGATCCCTGAACTTCATGACCAAACCTGATGTCATTTCAGCAATCCCTGAGCTTTTGGTCAACTCTGCCTTTCCTCAGATCCCTGAACTTCATGACCAAACCTGATGTCATTTCAGCAATCCCTGAGCTTTTGGTCAACTCTGCCTTTCAGAGATTTCTGTTTGAACAGCAAGGTCACAGGTTCGATCTCTGTAGGCACCATTCATTTAAAGAGTTGGACTTGATGAGCTTTGTGTGTCCCAACTCAGAATATTCTGTGATTCTGCTCTTGACAAGAAGTGTTCCTTTCTCTACCTACACTCAAACCCCTGATCATGTCCCCACCCTACAAGAACTGGACAGTGTAAGCACATCTCACCTTGCAGGACAAAATGTTTCCGAACGCCGAGAAGGTGTCGTAAAGTGCCTTGTTATCAATGGATTTGTCCAGGTTCTTGATGAAGACATTCCCAACCCCTGACTTCCTCAGGGAAGGGTCCCTCTGAGACCACATGATGCGAATGGGTTTCCCTTTGATCACATCAAAATTCATGGTATCGAGAGCTCGCTCAGCTGCAAGAGAAGCCAAGAACAGATTTTCTGTGGTCGGTTAAAAAATAAAGGTTTCTAGTGGGTGGGTGATCCTTTTCTCTGAATTTTACTCAGCTCATGGAGGCATTTGGGGTATTATCAGTGGTGATCAATGACTTTTAACTCATTGTTTCAAGGGAGGTCTTTGCAGCACAGTCACTAAGTATATAAACTTTAAATTTACATTATAGTAATATATTCAGCACCACAGCAAAATTGATATCAAAATGCCTGGTTTATCAGCTATATTCTGAATTACTATAAAGGTAAATTACTCCACCCAAAGAAGGAAAGGAAAAACAGGAAACTTTGGTTAAAAAAAAAAAAATGAAGTAAGAAGAGTGACTGTGTGGCTGTTTTGCTTTTCATGAAGCTCACATCTCCCCATCCTCATTTCTATTCAGAGAGAAGGATCATCTCCCTGTCAGGTCAGGGAAAATGTGCACGAACACATGGCTGGCTGTGAGGACATGAGTCAGCCTCTACATAACTCATGTGGCCAAAAAATGATTCCCAAGTTGTTCAAGCTAAAGATGACAAGAGAGTTGAGAAAATTCTAGGGGGGAAAAAAGTCTGTACACCCCATCTGATTAACAGGGAAGTGTTTTATCTAAACTCTCAAACGCCAGCACTGTTATTCTAACCTGCACTGAAACCCCCCTCCACGAGGCTATTTCTGCTGCCTACTGGTATATTAAAAGGATCATTACATACACACATCAGGATCTTGTTCATAAAATTGAGATGCTTGCACTGTTCTGTGCCAGAAATCACTCCCAGCATGGAGCGAGCAGAGAATAAAGAAAGACTCTTAATTCTCAGCATGGAGCAGGCAAAGAGATGGAAAGACGTGCATTAAATTCAAGGGAAATTAACAGGGTAGAACCCAAGTTTTCCAAATTTGTTTGCCTCAGTTCTCCCAGGCCACCTTCACCCTGTGGTATTTGCTGATTAGATTTCAGGAGCAGAAAATTCAAGGAAAAGACCAATCTAAACACCCTGCACGTGACTTGGCTCAAGCAGCCTGATTAACTTCTCAGCATGTCCCAAAACTACCTCCAGGAATTCCAATGGAATATTGCCTACCAAAGCCTGTACTCCCTACCCCCAGTGCCAGCTTCCACTACTGCATGGAAGTTTCTCAGAATTTTTCATGTGCTTTGAAACGTGGGGTTGTTTTTTTGTTGTTGTTCTTGCTGCTTTTTAAATTGAAGTGGGACCATCACTGTTCTCCCCACACACAAATCCAGTCAGAAACAAGCTCTGCTTGAAAAAAAAATATAATTTAAGGACTCCAACAGCTTTGTTTAGACCAAGGTGTTAAATGCAATTAACTGCCAGGCTAAAATGATCCCTCAGCTGCTGCTCCAAGTCCATGCAAGCCAGGTTCTTCCTGCAGTCCTTTCCTAGTGTAGGCAGCTCAGCAGGCGACCCAGTGCAGCTCCTCAAATTTGGCAGTGTTTATTTATAGCAGGCAGAGGTCCTGCAGAAGCGTGTGCTGGCAAGGGCACAAACTGGGTGGATAACACCATTTGCAGCAGGAACAGGCTCCTGCTGGAAGGTGCTGAGCAGATCAAGCAGTGCCTGTAAGCAGGGGGAGCTGTGAAGGCTCCGCAGCTGCCACCCAGCTCCAGAGCAGTTCGGAAGTTCCTCCCGGTTCTTCCAAGCTCCCGGAGCAGATACTATTGCACTGCTCTTTCAACAGGTTGCTACTGTTCCACTCTATTATTACCCCGCACTCGAAATTGGCCCAGACACTTCTGGTGAGCGGTGAAAGCCCTACAAGGATGCCCCGAGGGATGTGTGCCACACCCCCAGGTGGAAATGCAACCCCACCACACCAGGACCTCAGAAAACCTGTAAGGGATCTGCAAGAGTTCTGTGAATGACTCACACCAAGCACATCTGATTCATTTCCTTCATCTGAGCAAACACCTTCTCATTTTCTTCTATTTAAGCCACATAGCTTCAGCCATTTCAGCTCCTCAGTTTCTCTCCCACTGGTTCCTGTCATCCTTCCAGCAGACTCAACTGCAGCTCATACAGAACATAAAACACACTCGCAGCCCCTTTCAGGCTTCCTTTTCATTCCCTTTCTGGGTAGGGAGAGCACCTGAACACTCCCTGCAGTTTGCCTCAGGCCTCAAGAGCAATTAACCTCCCTTGCAGATGCAGAGTTAAGGCAATGATGGAATTAGTGGCTGTGGTTGAGCAGCATGGAGATCGATAACCAACCTCACACCCCAAGATTCACCCAGGAGAAACTCCACACAAGGAGTTTTATTCTCCCCAAACCTCCAGGCTCTCACTTAGGTCACTGAGCAAAAAAGTCCTGACAAGGAAAGCACACAGTGCAAATTCAGCCACTTATTTTTCTAAAAAAGAGATGGTGCATATTCAAAAGAATTAAATTCCTCAATCACTGAGGTTACAACAAAATGCACTGAAGCTTGTGTCAGTACCAGCTCTTCCCTTTTAACTTCACAATTTGCCTTACACAGCTCGTCCTTTACACTGTCTTCAAGGAGGAGAACAAACAAGTTTATCTATCCTTTTCTACAGAAACACTTATCTATTTCCAGCCCTGGGATCCTCCTTAGCTTGGGAACCATTCTGTTTTTCCTGCACTTTCAGAACACCTTATCTCTGCAGCCAAACTAAAGTTTCTCTGCTTCATTACCCTGAGCTGTCATTTCGTGACTGTCTGTTTGGAATTCAATTGCATGGAACACATGAAGAGAGAAATTCAACTTGTTTGTTGAGTTTGTTTTCTTTCCCTTCTTCTCAGTCAAAAAGAATAAATATTAACAACCACTGCTGAGCCTGAACTGGCCAGAACTTTGAAGTGTTTCCTTACCCTGCCTATCACAGGATGACAGGCTCAGAATTCAGCATTCCCTGGTTACTACAGCAAGGAACTGCAATCAATTCCAGCAGAGCTCATTTTCCCTAAAAATAACCTCTCTGCAGCAGACTATTGCCACTTAGACACTGCCTGTCCAGCATCACTCCAGCAGCTAAAAAACTGTAAAGAAAACCACAAGTTTTGGCCCAGTTTGGACACAGGAACCTGGAAGTGCAGAGCAAGCTCAAGATGTGACAGTGTGAGCTCCTCGTGACCCTGAAATGGGGAAGAATTCTGGCTGCTTGATTGGACACAGGGGCAGAGTCCTGCTTTAAAACACACACACAAAAAAAAGTTAAAACATTGCTTTCTTAAGATTTACAAAGCCCTCACCCTTCCACAAAAGGTGAGAGGGAAATGCAAACTATAATTTATCAACCTTTTTAACACCTACTACCAGTTCAAACATACAATGTGTCCACAAGAAGTCTGCAGAGCACAAAACCTCCTGATTGCTGTAAGCACCTACTCTCAACCATAAATCCAACCAGATTCCTACAGTGCTCCCCTCAGCTTTTCTCAGATTTAGTGGGATGAAGCCCAAGTGCATTTCTGATTATGCATTCCTGGAAGAAAACACAGAATCCCTCCTCCTCTCAGGAAGCCTCATGCAGGCAAGTGCCACCTTGAAAACAGTCCAAATTTCTGCAATTTTACAACAAAAATTATATTCTTCATAGTCAAGTTTGTTTTGGAGAGACCACAGCCCTCTTCCAAACTATCTGTCCACGTCCTGCTGCATTACATGGAGTGCAGCAGCTGGGTTTTTTATTTATGCAGGGTAACACACGCTGCAGTTTGACAGGAGAAATTCAAAAATTCACATCTCTTCACGAGGGCACGAGGAGTTTGATGATTTCCCTATCCCAATATTCACTCAATGATTAGGTTTAAACCACTTGACCTTCTAAGACCTGCCAGTAACAGGATACCACCTACTTGCTGCAAGTATCACTTCAAGTCCAGGAGCTTCCTAAAATGTCTGCTGCCTCCCCAGCAGCCCAGAATGGTGCAACCTCCCCCTAAATTCCTGCCTATTTATTACCATAAAAGATTGCCTTGGAATATATTGGGAAGGCCCCCATTTGCACGAGGTGCAGAATGCTTCTGCTAAAGCACATGGGACCAGCTACTGATCCCTCCTGAGATCACTCTTCTCTACACTTCTGCACCCCATCTCCCCAGAACTGATCTAATCCTAGCTGGAGTTCCTTCCTGGCTTTGTTTTTGCTGCTTGTTTTTATTTCTCTGATCCTCCAAAATGAGATCAGAGCCAAAGGAAGGCAGGTGAGTGGGATAACTTTGTTCAGCACATAAATGTACCAAGGTGGTTTTATAAGAGGCACTCAGGGCAGGATAGGATCACACATACAGGATCTCAGGTTCCTTTCTTCTCACCGAGGATCTTAAAAACACAAATACACTATCGTCCCCCCTCCCCAAAAAAAGCNTCCTTTCTTCTCACCGAGGATCTTTAAAACACAAATCCCCTCCCCAAAAAAAAGCTTTTTTTTGTGCCAGGAATGCACAAAAATTATGCAGTGGGGTGCAAGTCAGCTTTTAATCAGCATGACAAGGGAAAAGGATCAGAAGTGCTCAATCAGATCAGTCCAAGGAAATGGCATCAGAAGGAACTGCCCTGGGACAGGATGGAAGCTCTGCAAAAATGTAAAGTAAGAAAACCTACTACAGGCTAAAGCAAAGTTTACTTGTTGCTGAAGTCTGTGCTGTTGTAAACTGATTCTGAATTCAAGGGAAAAGCCCACTCTCATCTCTACTTGGATGCCTCTACCACGTAGAGATGCTGTTAAACCCCAGCACAGAGCAATAAACTTGCAGCAGTCAGCAGGTAGAGCTCTGAAAACTGGGGCAGAAAACGCTGACCCATTTTCCTTCCAGAAAAGACGTGTTCCAAAATGACCTCTCTTGTCCCATCTTTCAAGTGCTGCTTCAGCTCTGCAACACCTGGCTTTGAGCAGGAAGCAAAGTGTGAAAAATAGAGTCTGGCAAGAGCAAAGCAAATGTGGCTTCTGCACATGAGACAATCTGGGTTTCCACGCATTGAACAAAGCGTTTTATTTTGCTTTAAAGCAAGAACACCACTTCCCGACAGCTGCTTTAACACAGCAGATATTAAATTTATTAAACTGGGAGTGTGTGGAGCAGCCACAGGATCAGTCACTTAAATGAGCACTCAGCCAGGGCTGACTACTCTGAACTTTCTCTGCTGGGACTGGCTGCACAAATCCCCACAGAAACAGCCCCAGAATGAAGGGAAATACAGCGGGTATTATTTTCTTATACGAGGAACAAACAAAAATCTCTGAAATTTAGTATCAGTGCAAGAAACAGGCCTGTCCAAAAGAGAAGTGCATTTGCAGAGCATTTTGTAGACACCAAGCAGTAAAAAATACTCCTGCTGCAATCACCAGAAAGGGACGAGTCACCCTGTAACGTTGTGGTGGGCAGCTACATGGCAACACGTGAATTAGGGGGGAAAAACGAGGAAAAGTGAGGGGGGGAAGAGCCATGGATGTGGCTGCAATTGTCACTTACCATCTGCGGGCTGCTGGAAGTTGACGTAGGCGTAGCCCAGGGAGCGGCGGGTGATCATATCCCTGCAGACCCGAATGGACAGCACGGGGCCAGCCGGGCTGAACTTCTCGTAGAGCATGGCCTCGGTGATATCGGGGTGCAGGTCCCCCACGTACAGCGAGGCCATGGGGTAACTGCTGGCGGCCGTGTTCATCTTCCCCTCGGCGCTCTCAACCACTGGGGTTTTTCACGTGGGGTCTCAAGTCAAGCTTCTTATAAATATTAATTCTGGAGGAACACTCAAACTCTTAATTAAAGCCTAAGCTGCGGCCGGCAGAAGCTTGGGACAAGGGGGCTGGAGGAAGGCTGGGCACCAGGACACAGAGCAGCTGAGGGGGTTGTGCAAGCTTGAAAATCAGCAAAAACACCCAGAGTTAAGCCTCCTGGAGAGCAGGGATCGGATACGACGCCAAAATGCATACGCCGGCTCCCGAGTGCTTTGAGGCAAAAACCTCCTAAACCCCAACGTCTCTTATCTGTCGCTTCGATTTAGCCCAGATTCTGCAGAGCGGCGGCCCGTTGATTTTCTGAGGAAACAAGAAAAAAAAAAAAAAAAGAATAAAGAAAAAATAAAGCTCTGCTACGCACTAATATAACTATTCCTTTTAAAACTAGCTCGGCTACAGAGCCTAAAGGTATTATAAATAAACCAGGGCGGCTGTGGCGGCGCGGCACGCGGCGGCCTGAGGGCGGGCGG
>VZSE01004148.1:0-34294 GCA_013398275.1 Promerops cafer | reverse complement strand
CCGGCTCCCGCCATTTCGGGGCCGCCAGAGGAGAGCGGCCCGCGGTGGGAATGATTAAAGTTAATCGTTGTTGGAAATTATGTCGCTTCCCTAATTAGTTTTAGGACAATATAGGCAAGGAGATGCTGGAGGGGGTCCAGCAGAGGTCACAAAGATGATTGGGGGTCTGGCGCATCGCCCTCATGAGGGGGGACTGCGGGAGTGGGGCCTGGTTATTCTGGAGGAGGGAAGGCTGAGAGGGGATCTCGTAAATCCATAAAATACCCCTAAGGGGTGTCAGAGGATGGTGCCAGACTGTTCAGTGATGCCCAGCAAGTTTTAGCCATAAGCTAAAACACAAGTTTCACCTCAACGTTCAGACAGATTGAGGGACAAACAATCCCCTGTGGGCAGCTGGCAGAGAGACAGACCCGCAGCAACAAACCCCAGAGGAGCTTTTTGGGGTTGTTTCGCCTCCCACCCCATCCTACATGTGCAGATGTCTCACAGGGCAGCTCAGTTCGACCATAAAACACAAAAAATCCAGGGAAGCCTCCTGGGGAGAGCGGGGCCACGGGTCTGGGACCGGGGCACGAAGAGGTCGAGCAGAGGAATGCACCAGGAGAACAAACAATTCCCCTGGGATCATTCTTCTCACTGCTCCGAGCGCTGCTTTTGGAGGTGTCGCTGGCAGCAGGATGAGGAGCGGTCGGAGCTGGAGCTGTTCCCACAACCTCCTCCTCCTCTTCAGAGCATCATTTTTCCTCAAATAAGCACGAGTTCCTGCGGCAGCCCCGGCGCTGTGCCAGCTCCCATCATGGGCTGCCCTGGAGCGGGAGCAAGGGTCCTGATGTCTCCCCATGGAAGCGAGCTGTCAGTCCCTCTTCCCAGAGTGAGGCTTCAACAACTCCCAACAGAAAGCTGCTGGAATGGGAGAGGGACTCACCCCCCTTCTGCTGCCGTCCCGTGGCTTCACGCTCACGAGATCAGCTCCAGGGAGACCCGTAATTATCTATTTCCAGCATCTTCAGCAGAGCGTGAGGACACGGCAGTGCAGGATTCAGTGATTCATCAGTGACCTTCAGGCTCCATGGCTGTCCTGTTAAGGGGGACTAAGATAGTCTGTAGACACTGGTTAGCTGGGCATTGTGGCTTTTCAATTGTTAAATTGCCTTTAATTTGCTTTAAAAGCAGGATACAACATTATAATAAAAATGGTATGTGATATCTTCCCCTTCACTACAGTGGAATAACCAAGACTAGCGGAAAAAAGGTAAAAAATAGCAAAGCAAATTGTAGTGATTTGCAATACTTTCTGTCTTGAAAAACACAAATGGCACAAATCTTCCTCCTCCTGGCCTCAGCATTCTCCCAGCAGCTGACGGTGCTGCGAGGCCGCACTGCTGGGATCACACCTGCCACTGTCTTGTGCTTGGTCCTTCACAGCTGGCACCTCGTCCTCTGGGAAGCCAGGGACTGACACAGGCATGTCGCCGTGGAAGTGTTCTGCTCCTGCTTTGACAGCTAAAGTCAAAGCACAGCCCAGCTCCACGAGCGTGTTCCCACACAAAACGCCCTTTGGCTGCAGCAGCCGCTGTGGCTGCGCTGCGAACGGCTCTGATTTGAAACATATTCAGTGACATTTGTGCTCCCTCCCCGGGGGACTCCGTGCAGACAGCCCCAGTCCTGTGTCCTGCTCCATCCTTTCTGCTCCCCGATGGGCAGGAGGTACAAAACCGCCCCAGGGACCCCACTGCTCTCGGTGCTCTCAGCGCACGAGTGCAGCTGCTCCTGGTGACCAGCGATACCTGAGATCCTCCCAGCTGGCCCTCTCAGGACCTTCAGCAGCGCCTGGAGCAGAGGGGACATCTGTTACTGGCTTTATCTCGCCAATCCATCCCCGTGGATGGTGCTGGTGGGTGACCCATCGATCATCCAGAGGCCTCCCAAGCTGCTCCGCTACCAGTGCCTGAGCTGTGTCTCAGTCACCGATGGTCACCCTGAAAGATCACCCAATTCTCGGCACAGATGGCAGGTTTTCAACCAAATGCTGCCCCCGGGTTAGGATTTCTCCTGCTCGGCTTTAGGATTTCACCAGCAGATGGCAGGGCGGGATTGCTCCACGAGCAGAAAGGAGGGAGAGCATTTCACCCAGGGCAGGCAGCAGCAGAGCTGAGATAAGCAACATTTTTCATGCAGGGGAATTTGGGAGAGCAGGGCTGGCTGCTGGAGCACCTGCTGCACAGCAGATCTCTCACAGCCTGGGAGTGTCCCTGTCCTCTCCGAGCTCCTTCATCAGGACCCTGTTTTGTTCCAGCCGTGTCGGGGTGGGAGCCTGGTTTAGCACCGCTGTGCCACCGAGCAGCCCACGCCTTCCCGCAGGCCTCTCCATCAGGATCTTTTTGCCTGAAGAACAAGGATGAAGGGAGTGCACCAGCAGTTCGGGGATTTCCCCTGCAGGGTAGATCAAAAGCTGCCAGGATGCATTAGAGTTTAGGCTAAAGAAAACCCTGGGAAAAAAAAAAAAATAAATAAATAAAATGAAGCTGCAGTCGCGAGCTACTGCTCTATAATCACCGTGTTGCTGTGGGGAGAAAACCCCACGGGGCTGAACCGATGCCCTTCCACCCCACCCCGGCTCCCGTTTGATCCGCGGAGATCAGGAAGTGGGGTTTTTTTTCCACTGTCTCTGTTTTGTTTTAGCGCTGTAGCCCGCGGGGCCGGTTTGTGTGCCTGCCTCCCACGGAGGGTAATTTGGTTGCTCTCTCTGGCCGAGGCCACACCGGAGCACCGAGCTCCCACCGCCGCCTCCAGCCGGGTCAGGGCAGCCCAGGCACCAGCGGGACGAGCCGGCATCAATAGCCCTATTATTGCTCTTGAAGTTTCTCCCCGCTTCCAGACGGATGCTGCATTACTCCATCACAGCTGCAGTTGCTCCCTTCCAGCAATTCCCCACACAGCACTTAAGGAAGGGATTTATGGGCGGTTTTGAAAGGCATTTTGCAGCGAGAAGGAGTTATGGGAAAGGAAGTTGAATTCCCACCATTCCCCAGTAAAATTCTCCCAAGCATCTTTCACGGAGAGGGATCATTTACTGGTCCTTTCCTCAAAACAGAGACAGGCTCTCAGCTGTGGCTCCTTGTTTAGTCCAAAGCGTTTCCCCACAGCGAGATGCCACAGGGGTTATTCTGGTCCTGGCTGCAAAGGGTTGGGAGAGCAGGGCGAGCCCCCAGTCTGGCTGAGAGGTTCTGCCAGACCCCATCTGTTCCCTGACACTTTTGTAGACCCTAAATGAAATTATTTCTTCTCCAGAGACAGATTGTTGCCAATCTCAGGGCAAGCCTTGGTCAATACTCATCTGATTTTGACTTGTTTTCCAAAGTAAAAAGTCTTGGGGCCAGAATGACCAAGAGCTATAAAACAATCAGAGGGGATGTCACCTTAAAAGCTGCATCTTACCTTTTTTTTATTTTTTTGAAGCCTTTCAGGAGTCAAAACCTGCCACAAAATTACTCATCAATGACCTTCACAGGTTCCTTCTGTGATCCAGGCAGGCTGGATGAGCAGATCGGATTCACTTCAACACTACATTTCACAACCAGGACAGGGGTTTGAAAGACTTTATTTGACACCTTTGCTGATGTCACAGCTCGTGAATCTAAGAGCACTGCACAGTGTATAAAGTGAGGCCGTGAGCTCTAGTGTACAAACCAGCTGCAGGAACAGCCAGGGTCCACGAGGATTTCCCTCCTGTGACTTTATTAAAAGGGAATATGTTTTTCCTGGCTGATTCCAGCACTTGAGGACAAGGGTGAGAAGCAGCAGAGGCATTTCTGTGTGTTAAGTGCGATGACTTCCACCAAAACAACTGGGAGGGACTCACTTCCCAAACAATGGCAGATACATACATAGACATGCACATGGCAGATACCATCTGCAGGAAGGAAAACAACAGCTCATCCACACAGCCCAACCGGCTGCGCCTCTCACCTGAGGCATGGGAAGAGTTCCTCCCATTCAAAAGAGGTCTTCTCCCTCTCTTTTACCTTTCTTTCCACTGACCTTTTCTCTCTTTCCATGTCGGAGTGCTGTAGAGGTGGGCAAGGGTTGGCCATGCAGCTGGGTCCAGAATTTTCTGCACGTATATTCAAGGCACAAATGTGGGGAGCTGTTCAGCACTGGGACACCCTCTCCTGCCACCACAGGACATGGCACAGGGGCAGGGTGGCTTGAAAGCTTCAAGTTTCTGTTCTTTCTGCCCAAAGAAGAGAGGAGGGGGGGCCAGCTGCAGGAGCAGAGGTGTGATCTGCTGTGTCAGTCATCTAGGGGCACACAGGGCAAGGCAGGGAGAGCTCTCAGGACCCAGGACAAGTGCAGTGACACCTCAGTGGGTTTTGGTCCCAGCCCAGGGAGGGGGATGAGAGGTGTGAGACCCAAACATAGTGCTGGAGAAAGAAAACAGAGACATTGTGGGAGGGGAGGGTGAGGGATGCTGGGCTCAGGGAGAACGAGGGAGGCACTTCAAATTCAGGCTGCTCCAACCCATTTTCCCCCTTTGCAGTCACGGCTGTTCAGCAGGGGGTGGAGGAGAGACAGCTCCAGCAGGGAGGCTGGCAGAGGGAAAGGCATTTTCTTCTCACTTTGGCAGTCAGAGCCTTCCCCTCCGTGGCAGGCGTCCCTTTGAAATCCTCTGTCTCGCCTCTTGACACCTCGGTGCGGGGCAGGGGCTGCGCCCCGGTGGCCCGGCCGGCTGCTCGGGCGGGGTTTGTGCCGGGAGCCCAGCGCAGGCCCTGCAGGCACGGCGGGATCTCAGCCGGGCTGTGGGAACGAGCCCTGCTAAGCCGCTGCCTCACTCCACCTTAAGGGCACACAAGTGGGAAAAGCTGGTAATGCGGAGAGGAAAGCACAGGGATTAGCAGGCAGCCAGGTCTCTTCGGGAGCTGGGGGGGCTGGAGCCTGCCTTGTGGGTGCCAGCAGTGCTGGGCACGGCGTGTGAGCTGTGTCCATCCCACCACACCAAAATTAGGTGCTGCAGCTGGGGGGATGCGTCGCAGGGAATCAGCACGAGCAAGTCTGGCTGGCAGCTCCGAGTCCCCGGGGAAATAAAGACAGTATTTCAAGGCTGGCTGTTTTCCAAAGGAGAGCAAGGCTGGGTTCTGCAGAGGGGTTTGCTGCAGGAGGAACGGGGTTGGGATCTGCGTGTGCCCCCTCCCTTGTATCCAGAAGGGTCTGGAGCGTGGCCTCGTGCAGACAAGTGCATGGAACTGGATGTGATTTACATTTGCAGGCGTCGCGAGGGAGAGGACGTGTGATGGTGAGGCAAGGCGGGTGTGCAAGGAGGGAGGGAAGAGCAGAGAGAATTTTCTCTATGGATCCTTGGCTTCTGCAAAGCAGGAAAGATGCCTTTTCAACCGAGTTTGTTCTCAGCCCTGTGGGCCTTGAGCGCTGAAGAACTCCTTCTTCAGAGGGGAAGGGAGGGTCAGAAAGCCCCGATTTCCGTCGCCCAGGAGCGGCAGATCCTGGATGTCCCGACCCTGATCCCTGGTCCCTGCGCAGCAGTGCCCAGGACGGGAGGTGCCGCGTAAGCTGGCGGCACAGGGATGCCGGCAGAGGCTGGGGAGAAGAGGAATGTGGCGATTTGGCTGCTCTTGGATGAGCCCTCTCTCAGTGCTCCCGCTGGCGACGGCATCCTGGGCACGGCCGGCACGGCTGCGGCCGAGCCAGCGCCCCGGGCCCGCCGGCTGGAGGAGCCCATCCTGCTGGCCAGGAAGCTCCGGCGGGACGGCAGCATCTCGCCGGGGCCGCGGCGGAGAGGGGCCGGCCTCACTGCGGGGCTGGGGTAAGCCAGGGAAGATGCAGTCAAAACAACGGGAGCAGGAGCAGCCTCCCTCCTGGGGATCTGCACAGGCCCGGCGGCGCCGTGCAGGAAGGACCAGGGCCAGGTCTGGATGGGCAGCAGGGACGTGGCCACGGGCGAAGGCTCCATTTCCGCCACGTAATTATTCAGGTGGGAGAGGAGTCGCAGCCGGATGGGGTCGGCAGCGTTCTGGCCCTCGAGGATGCCCAGGTACCTGACAACTTCGGTGAGACACTCGCGGAAGCCGATGCTTCTGTAATCCACGGCCAGAGCCCGGGCATCCAGGAAGCCTGGAGGGAGAGGACATGGGTGACAGTAAGGCCATGCAGAGCTCAGGAATGCACTTGGATTTCACTACCCTCTCCAGCGCACTGTGTATTTCACTTGAGGCACTTTGCTGCCGTGTGATATTCCTGAAGCAGGCAGCCAAGTGGGTGTCCCAAGGGACTGGACGTCTGCGTGCGTGAGAGCGGCATCTGCAGTTATCTCCCCGGGATAAACCCGCCAGGGTCAGGGAGCCTCTCACTGCTGTGAGACCAGAAAGAGGTTTCATTAGCTGTGCTCAGGAAGGAAGGGGTTTTTCTCCTATTGGATTCTGTCAGGTATCACTGCTGGAGACATGGCTGGGGGCTAGACGGGCACGGGGATTGGGCTGCCTTTGCCAGGGGGATATTCCACGCAGGACAGCGTCTCCTCAACGCACAGCTTGGCACCACCTCCCTCTGCCTGGCTCCCAAAATTTACACTCCCTTTAAACCAATGTCACACGGCAGTGGCAGAACCAAAACAGCTGGGCTGAGAAAGCTCAAAGCCACAGAAATCAGCAACCAACCGCTGATTTTCAGGCCTCTGCTCCCAACTTGAAGCTTCATGAGACCATAAGCAATAAAGCAGAGAATGTCACAGCACAGTGAAGCGCTGGACCACTGTGCCTGATGGGGTCTCTCGTGACAATGCAGCCCTTTGTTGCAGTGCAGTCAAACTGAATATCTAAACAAATGTTCCAGACCAAGTTACAGCCCTGAACCAAAGCCTGGATGCCAGCAATGTCCCCAGCAAGCCAAAACTGGGTGGTAAGCAAGCCAGAGGCTTCTTTACTGGAGCTGTGATCTCCATCCTGTTAACTGGAACAGGACAGAGGGGCTGTACTGAGGTCTTGGTACAAATAAGACCTTTGTTGGATTTTGCACAGGGCTCCCTCTCTCTTCTTATAACAACCAAGAGAGACACACACACACACACACACAAAAAAAAGAACACAAGGGGAAAAAAGCCTTGTTTATTTGCAGAGTCCTCATGCAGAATTCAGCCTCCACAGGAAATGTATCCCAGGGAGGAGGTAAAGAGTTTAATATGGTTTTTCTGGAAGCAGGCTCCATTTCTGAGCAGGAATAAATGACTTTCTGGCAAAACAGCTTTTAGCAGGGGGTGTGACACCAACAGTGCTGGCCCTGTGGGGCTGGGGGTTCACCATCCCACATGCCCCAGTCTCCCAGATGGATGCATGGGATGCTGACCCATCTGTAGGAAAATGCCCATCTGCCCTCCCTCAAAAGGTATTTCCCTTGGGAAGCAGGCAGAGCTGGCTGGAGGCAGCTCACTGCTGCTGCTGGGGAATTTTCCTTCCAGGTTTGCACCTTCACCTCCCCCATGTGCTCATAAGGGCAGTTCTTACCTGTTCCTCCTGTGGCGTGAAGCATTTTTAAGTGATCCACTGTCATTTGTAGAATTTCTGCCTTCTCCAGCTTGGAAGACCCCTGTGTTGGGGGCAGAAAGGAAAAGCCATTTGTCATGTTATGGTCCAGGGCTTTGTGCCTCTCGGGAGCTGGGGTCTGACCAATGATTTCCTCCCTGAAAGCTCCCTGAAGCCCAGGAGTGCTCAGAATGGCGCAGGGCATCCACCAGGGCTCTGTTTTTTACATCAAGTGAGCAGAAAAAAGATTTCCTTCCCAATACAGATTGAACAATCCCCATTTCTGTGCTTCCTCATATCTGCAAAACACTTCCTAGACTGAATTTATCCTCCCCAGGGCTCCTGAATATTTGCCAACATCATTTCACCACCCCGTTTTCCACCACCTACTTACTCCCTGGAGTGAGGAGGATAAGAAAGGCGTAGCCTTGCTCCAGAATTCCTCATCCTGGGGGCTGCACCCCAAACCCTGCAGGCCTCACGGGAGGGCACCAGGGGCTCACACAAACACACACCTGCTTCTCGAAGGCCGTGGGCACCAGGCGCCGCAGCTCCGAGAGGCTGCTGTTGATGCGGTCACGGCGCCGCTTCTCGATGATCTGTGGGAGATTTCCAAGCAGACAGAAGAAACCACAGTCACTCACAGCCACAGCTGACAGACCTAAAGCCCTCCAGGTGCTTTGGAAGGGCCGTGTGTGTGGATGTTTTGGGGTGCAGAAGTTGAGTGAAGAGATGTGAGCTGGTGTGATAAGCCCAGGTGGAATTGCTCACCTCTTCTCTGCCAGGTTTGAGGCCAAATCTCTGGGGGAAAAAAATTGGCTTTGGGGAGAGTTCTGTAGGAGGTGGAGGAGGAGGAGCAGTGTAAAGGGGATTTTAACAGTAAGGATGGGCCAACAGCCCTGCAGGGCACACAGGGGGGCACCTCTGGCACACAGGGCCAGCCTGACCAGGGGACACAGCTGCCCTGGTCATCATAAAAGACACTCACCCCTCTCCTCTTCTTCCTGGCTTGTATCTGAGATGTCGTGGTGGGAGACACAGACCTGGAAACATGGCTGGAAAGGAAGGAGAGGGGATCATTTCTGGCTGGAGAGCAACCTCTGTTGCACATATGTTCTACACACGTTTGCCATCTGCAGTTTCCTCCCCCCACCCCAAAAAATGTCTTCTGTGGTTCCCATCTCATTTTTACCCACAACACAGAGCTCAGGAATTGGGGATGGGGAGCAAAGCAGAAACTTGAATCCCACTCTCTCTCCCCTCCGAGAATCTCCCACCAGCCTGGGACAGATTTCTGCACCAAACTGTCCATCCACTCCCAGGCACAGTTCTTCAATCCCAACCTGTGATGGCATCTCCACGGGGCTGGAAAAGCAGCACGCTGAGCTCTGGAGCCACGGCCTTTCTCCTCCATGTGTGAACCTCCCGTCCCTCGTGTCTGAGCCTGCCCCGTCTGCAGCGCTTTGCATCTCGGAGCCGCGACAGCAGGAGGGGTCTGACTCCTGGGATCCGAGCTCCCACCCCTGCCTGCTCCCCCGGGTGAGGCCAGTGCTGGCACTGATGTGGTTTCTGAGGGCTTCCCAGAGAGCCGCTTCCCACACCACGATTTTCGGGGTGGGCTGGGATGTTCTGAACTCACGGACACCCCTGAACCATGCAGAGAGGGGCCAGGAGCTGTGCAGGGAGGACACCTGGCAGGAGGTGACAGAGCAGGGACCCTCCTGCTGGCTCACAGCTCTGCTCAGGGGACGAGGGACAGGCTAAGGAACAGGGCCCCACAAACCACCCTGTGCCTGCCAGGCTAAAGGCACCAAAGGTCAGCACTAGACACGCAGAGGGAGGCAAAGTTCAACCCTTAGGTCCCCATGGAGGTGAAGTCTCCATAACCATGGCTAACCGGGCGTGGGAAACTCCCTGGAGCAAGACCCCGTGGCTGAGGAGGGGGATGAGGCTGGCTGGGCCACCTCCCACCTCCTCCAAGCAGGGTTTGTCCCTCTGGAAAGCGGAGCTGGCTCAGGGCTGTTTCTGCCTCACGAAACTCGCAGCAGGGCTGTGAACACGCGCCCGCCCAGCGCCCGGCAGGGACCCGAGCTCCTGTCAGACACCCAAATCTGGGAAAGGGGCGCTTGGGTTCACCCCGGTCCAAATGTTTTTCAGTTTGATGAAGCATTTTAATAGCAGTCTAGTAAGGATTGTCCTGCACAGACAGTGCTGTCTGCAGCGAGCTCAAAACTAGACCCAGCTCAGCCTATTAAAAATAGGCCCAAGCGAGGTGCTTTCAGAAGTGGTTTTACACAATAACACGTTCTTCTACTGCCTGCTCCACTCATCTCCATACAGCTCCCCTATTTGAATGTCTGCTGGGTGGGCTCTCTCTGGGCAGAGGTGCTGGCTGGCTCCACAAGTACCAACACGCGTCGCCAGCTACACAGACACACACAGGATGAGCAATTCTGATGTCAAAACGGGCTCTGTATGGACACCAGGGTGTTTTAGGTGCAGGGAGTAGGTGCTGAATCCACCTGGAAATGCAAAGCAGGCACCCAAAGAAGAATAGTGATTTTTGAAACTCTCTTTGTAGAGGGGGCTGGATGCGTTGCTCTTGGCGAGCTTCAGGTCCAGATGTGGATATCAACACCCATCTCACTGCAAAATGTATTTTAAAAATACATCTGGTGGATTTGAACCACATAAAAGATAAGTGTGAGTATATTCTCCAGTGATTGAAACTTCTGCTTTGCTCTTTGCTCGGTTTTATCATCCACAGCATAACTCTGGCTGTGAACTGAGCAGATCTTGCACTTCTGCAGTGACCCCGGAGCCCAAACTTGCTCCACGCAGTGATCCAAGCCTCACACCCGGCGTGACTCATCCCCTCACTACAGGGAAACTGGTTTGCCCAAACCACTCAAGCGATGGGTAATGGGCTGGGAGCCCCAGCCAGGCAGCCTCTCTCTGCTCTAATCACTCCTCCTCTCTCCCCACCTGGAAATGTTTGATTTTTCTGGGTGCACCAGCATCCCATGCAGGATGGCATTACTTGGGGTGTGACCTCAGCAGGGCAGGAACAGCTCTTTTTTGTAGATTTGTGTGACATGAGGAACAACATCCACCTATACAAATACCACCAGATCACAGCCAGCCTGCTTCTACCACTGGCTCGAGAAGACAAACACATTAGCAGCACCAGAGAGAGACTAAAAGTTCATTATTACTGGCCACCAAAATAAAATATTGTGACGATTCCATTATTTTATCCCTCGGGGTCCTATGGACTCTGTGCTGCACTGATGTGAAGAGGTGGGATATATTTCACCTGCAGCAGGAAAGCAGCTTAAATATTGCTGCACTTGGAAATGCATAAGGGCTCAGGGAATTTCTGCAGGACATTTTGTGTAAGACCTGCCTGGCTCTGCTGTGACTGTATCAGAAGCAGACTGATGAATTTAGTCCCACGAGAACCTGAGCTTGGCACCAGCCAGGCAGTTTCTCCACTCAGGATACCAAAGAGCAAGAGGGAATGAATTAATCCAAGGCCTCGCTGGACGCAAAGGGAGGAGGGACACTTGGCTACTGAAACGAGAGTTCAAAAGCAGCTGATTTTTGGATGGGAACAAATAACAGAGCCTTTCCTTCATCCCCTGCGCCGTCTGCACCCTCGGAGCTCGGGAGGGCTGACCCAGCCTGGGAACGCGGGCTGCCAGCAGCGCTGGGGATGCCCGGTGCCAGGGGAGCCTGAGGGCATCGCCTGGGGAACCACACGCGGGTCCTGCCCTCACCAATCCCTCACAAACAGCAAAGCCCCGGAGCTGAAAGCGCAGCTCAGCAGCGATGGGGCAGAGCCTGCGAGCTGCGCTGCCGAGGGGCACCGGGGCAGCCCTTCCCCGCTCGGGCTCCCTCCCTAACACAGCCCCAGCTGCGCGTTACGAGCGCATCAGCAGGGCAGAAGCGTTTTCCTCGTGCAAAACCTCTCGGTTTCTTCCACATTCCCTGGGAGCACTCGGGTTGCCGGGAGCGCAGGGCTGCGGGTGCCTCTGCTTTGGGGGGGCTGCCCCATCTCGGGGTGCAGAGAACGGGCTCCTACCGCCCTTCTCCCGCCTGGCAGGAGAAGGCCACCGCGCTGGCTTTCATGGGATTCTCTTGCAGCTCCTGACACAGCTTTAACACTCCTATGGCCACTTCGGTTTCCTTGCGGCGACAGCCCCATGGCCAGCACCAGCCCTGGCCGGCACGCTGGGGTCATCCTGCCGGTCCCCGCAGGACCAGCCCGACCCCGAGGGGTTAAGTGAGGTGCGAGGGACTCCCGGTGCAGCCGTGGCAGCGCCGGTGCCCTCCCGTGCCGTGCCCCGGTGCCCTCCCGTGCCGTGCCCCGGCAGGCACCGAGCGCTGCCGCCCCGAGCAGCTCGGAGGGAGCGGTGCCGGTACCCCAAAAACCCGCGTGGGACGGAGCCTGCCCTCACCTGTACTCCTCCTCCCGGCCCACGTCGATGGTGCCGTCAGACTCCGTGTCGGACGAGCTCTCCTCGCAGAGCCGCTTCATCCTGGCGGGGGGAGAGGCCGCTAGGCTCGGCGAGGCTGCCCCACGCGTGGCCCCGGTGGCCGCCGCCGTCCTTGCCCGCCGTGCTCGGGGCACTGCTCAGTCCCTGCCCGGGCTCCGCCGCTCCGGCCCCGCACGGCTCCTCCCCTGCCCGCTCTGCCTCTCCCACCCCCGGCTCTCCTTCTCTGGCTCCCTCCCGGCTCGTCCCNCCTCCCGGCTCGTCCCCACCTCCCGGGTAATGGGTTAATGAGCCACCATCTCCCGGGAGTGACGGATTACGCGGCCGCGCCGGCGCTCCCCGGTTCCCAGGGCCCCCCCTCGCCCCCCCGCCTCCTCCCGCTCGCTGGTCGAAATCCCAAGTCTTCCTGTAAAAGGAACAGTCTGTGTGAACCGTCTCATGTCCCCCCCTCCTGCCCACGGCCCCCCTTCCACCCGCTGCACATTGGCCTCAGCCCCAGTTTAAAGGGACCAGTGACCTCACTGGCAACAGAAAACCGTGGGAAAGAGATGGGACTGATAAAGCCTTGAGTTGTTTCAGGGAAAAATCAACATCCAGCCCCACACGCACACACATGTCTGCCCGGCACTTCGCCGGCTCGTGATTCAGATGCGCCCCGGCTTATTCCAAGCGCCGTGCTGGTTGAGGACGCCGCTCAAAGGGCCCTCGACTGGGATTCCTCAGTGGCCACGGCCGAGGCCCGGGGTGCCAGCGGTGGCACCGCACCCGGGCCAGGTCTGGCACCGCAGCGCGGTGGTGCCGCGGGGAGCTCGGCCCCCTGCCACGCTCCCACAGCCGTGGAGCCTCTGCAAGTGCCAGCTCACGGCGCTGCCAGGGCATCTGACACTACCCTGGGAGACAGAACGGCCCAAGCCCGGCCTCAGGCTCTGCTCACTGGGATGAATCGCCGTTTTCTGGTCTCTTTCCACAGTGCTGGAAACTTTAACCCACGGCCCAGCATGGAGCGAGCATCTCCCTTTCCCTGCTCTTGCAGGAAGGAGGCAGGAATCTGTTTTTCAGAGCCCTGCGCTGCTAAAATCCCCCAAGGCAGCAAAAACGTGTGCGTGTGGGAGAGAGACAGAGAGAGGGGAGGAGGGAGAGCGCTGAACTGGAGGTTCCCAGTACGAAAATAATGCCTTTTATTTTGAAGAAAATAATCAGCGCTGAGATCTGGCAACACGTGGGTTTCCCAAAGCCCTTCTGCAGAGACCGTGGCGGCGATAAGAGCCCGCCGCCGCCCGGGCCGGCCAAGCCACCCGTCTCCCGTGGTGGCCTCCTGGGGTGCTCCCTATCTCCCTCAGCCATCTCTGCCGGCTCACCCACGCTGCACCCGCCGACACCGAGGTGTCTGCAGCTCCCCAGCACCTCGCCAGCAGCTCCGGAAAAGCCAAATCCCGGCTCCTGCCCGCCCTTGGCCCACGCCTGCCCCAGCTGAGCAAAGCACGGACCACCCCCCTCCCCGGCCGCCCCCCGAGGAGTTTTTGGGACTGAACCGCAGCGTCCTCCCTTCTGAAGTGAAGCAGCAGGGGCCTGGACCAGCCGTCCTGGGCTGGAGTGGAAAACTGACATCTCGGCAGTGTTTGTAAACTGGAAAAGGGAGTAAAACCTTTGCTTTAGGTCACAGCACTTTGTTGCTCTAATTCTGGTGTTTTGTTTTCACTATGAGAAGTGGTCAAGAAGCCGAGCTGTTATTAGCTTAGCTGTTATTAGCTTACATTTCCAAATGAAAAGTTACTTTGAACCAGAAGAATTAGGAAAGTGTTATTTTAGCAGTTTTGAGACCCGCTCCTCCTCCCTTTCCAAAGTGATTTCAGTTAGAAACACATACATCTCCAAACCAAACTTCCCATATACATGTGTTTTTGAGAGATTAATACTCTTTCCACTGATAAAACCATTTAAATGGGATTCTGAGATTGGTTGTTTCAGGCTCTTGCTTGTATCACAGCAAGCCTGAACCAAGCCGAGCCCAGACCTGCCACAGAGGAACACTTTTCTTCTCCATTAGAAAGGAATTCACTGTCCAGACTCCATCTTTTCTGGGCCCTGGCTAAGCATCATTATCTGGGTTCAATTGAAGTGTAATTGGCAACATGTTTTTCTAGGATTACACTTCATTATGAACAGAGCGGGGGCCCCGAAACCCACTTCTCCTGTAATCGGATCCGTTCTCCAGCCTGTGCTCCTGGAGAGCCGTTTATAATCGACCCCAGGGATCCCAGGGGGGATTGTGAGGGGCATCTGAACCCCCCCAGGCGGAGCAGAGACCCCTCACGGGCCGGTTCAGTGGAGATGACAGGGAAGGATTAAACGGGCTTAGCTGCGTGAGGGGAGCTGCATTTCGGGAGTGGCACCCACGTCCCACGGGAGGGGGCAGCCAGACCTCCCCCCCTGCGAGCAAGGGGAGCTGCGGTGCAGAAATGGGGGTTCTGCCCCTCCTGGCCTCTCCCTGGGGGTCTTTGCAGCCAATTCCCACGGCACAGTGACCCCGAGAGCAGTGAGTGACCAACCTCTGCCCAGAGCCGATCTGCTCTTCCCCGGAGAGCTCCAGGCTTTGCCACAGCCAAGCCAGGGAATTACCAGAGGAAATCTCCCCCCAAGCCCTGAATTAACAGCGCTGGCCCCGTGCTCGGGGCTGTCTCCCCTCTGGAGTCACAGCAAGCATTGCTGCAATGCCTGTCCCCGTCCCTGGGACCCCTGTGAGACCCTCAGGGACTCAGGAGCTGGCGAGAGCTGTCCCCTGCTCCGGCCGGCTGTGCCTCTCCGTGGTGGGAACTGTTTCCAGAGGATGGGTGTCACGAGGACGGGGCTAAGCCATCCATCACACCCAGCACTAATTGGCTACCCTGCTTCAGAGGCCAAGGAATAAGGGAGCTGCAAAGATTGATGTCCCTTCCCTGCAGCAGGAAAAACTCTCCGGGCCAGGACTGAGGGTGGATCCCTGCCAGGGAGCTGGGATTGCCTAGGTTTGCCTGTGCCAGGCCTGTCCTGGGGATGAAGGGCTCCAGACTAAGTGTCCCTGGAGGAGTGGTGGTCAGCCCAGCCACCAACCCCCCCTCCCATGCTGGGACCACGCTGCTCCCTCCCCTCCCGCCTTCCCAGCTCTGGGAAATGTCCCAGGAGAGCGGCCAGCTGTGAAAAGCTGCAGCAGCTGGAATGTGGGAGGGAGGGCAAGGCTTCTGGAAAGCCAGAGGCAGCCGAGGAGCAGGACTTATCTGTTACCTCCCCGTGAACTGACACCTCTGATTTAACCCCGTGCATGCCTGGAATGCCCCGTCCGCACATCTTCAGTCAACATCACCTCCTAACCTCAGGTCCCACCGCCGCCCGCCAGAGCCACAGCTGTAATTCCCAAAGCAGAGGCCTCACAGGGATGCTGGATGGGATTCCTGGCTGTGGACAGGCTGCCTTGCTCCGTGGCTAGGCAGATTCATCACAGGCAGGAGAACCGGGCAGGGCTTTCGGGAGGTGATTTGGGATGAAAGCGTGGAGGGATGAATACGGTATCACCTCCGTGCTCTGTCAGATCTGGAGCAGGGCCAGGAGAGGGTTGTTTGCCGTGGCTCTGCTCCAAGCCAGAGGCACCACAATTGCAAACTCCCCCCCACTTCCCCGGCCCACGCAATCCCGAGCCCGCCCAGCCGACTGCTACGGGCAGTCCAGGGGAGGGAAAAACAACATTTTCCCACAAACCCGTGGCCTCACCCTTCCCCAGGCAGGGACAGGGCAGATCCCGGAGCTGAAATTCGGCGCTGCCCTCACCACGCTGGCAGGGCTGTCTGTGTCCTCACACCTATTGCCCCACGGCAGGTCTGGGAACGTGGCTCAGCCCTGCGAATCCCATGGGATTGGGTTCCACGGGGCTGCACCTGCCGAGCTCACAGCTGGGACAGCCTGGAGCTGCTGCTGTCCCCGTGAGCCTGTGCCACGCTGTGTCACCAGGTCAGTGGGGCTGAGGGACAGCCAGGGACAGGGACCATCCTGCTCTGGGATCAGCAGAACATCCCGGTGGTTCTGGATCAGCAGACACCACCAGTGGGTTAGGCCCTTGACTTGCCTCAGTTTCACCACCCGTAATGGTGCTGCTGCACTGGGCACTCGCTTTACAGAGAGGCCACAAGGAGTGATAATTGACATTGCAGCACACCTGCCAACAGACGGGGTCACTGCTTGTCCAGGAGCCCCCTGAGCTCAGGGCTCCCCTGTGGCCACACAGAGAGGACTGAAGACTTGTTGCCACTGGCCACTGGGCTACTGCTCTCAGGTATTTTGTTTCAGAGAGGGTGACGGGGACAAGGGGAGCTGCTGTGGCACAGGATGGTCCCCGTGACCACTGCAGCCCTGGGTTCCGTGGCTCTCGCTCTCAGGGATGGGCTGAGCCAGCCCTGGAGGTGCTGCTGGAGAGCCTTGGATGGCCCTAGGGCTGCACCCGTGCTAGGAAACAAGAGGAGCTGGGATGGGAAAACCCGTGGCTGGTGAGGCAAGGTCCTGGCCTTCCCCCGGGGCCAGTCCCCAGGGCTCCGGGGAACACAATGCCTTTGTTTGGGACTTGGCCTGTGCAAGGAGCCCTTCCCTCGCTCAGCCCCAAAACAGCAACCCTTCAAAAGGCCTGTCCTCCCCCTCCCCTTCCCCCAGCAATGCTAATGTGCCAGGCCTCTTCTCATGAACCCTGGGAGAGATCAGGCTGGTAGACAGTTTCACCACTTGTTAAATGTGTGTTTAGCGATCCTGTGAGTAGACAAGAACAAATAC
Organism: Promerops cafer; assembly: GCA_013398275.1. Classification (NCBI taxonomy): domain Eukaryota; kingdom Metazoa; phylum Chordata; class Aves; order Passeriformes; family Nectariniidae; genus Promerops; species Promerops cafer. The sequence goes on along the minus strand of VZSE01004148.1, from coordinate 17,478 downwards.
AAACAAGCCGGGCTGGAGAGCCCCTGCCCCTCCGCCCTGCCTGGAACACACCAGCCCCAAAGCCTTTCTTCTCTAACCACTTCAAACTTTCATTTCTTCTGAAGCCACAACAAGGCACACTTTGTAAAGCAAATGAGTAAACAGCAACTTTCAGCTTAAAAGGAAAACAAGGGGGAGGGACTGTTTTTAATTACTGGATTTTAAAAAGGGCTTTATTCTGTTAATTGCTTTCTGTTGTAAAATGTTCTCCTGCACACAGCCCTGGTTCTAGCTGCGTTGCTGCTGGCCAGATGGCACTGCAGAGGCAATGACAGCATGTGCCTGCGCTGCTTGGCTACACAAGTGCCTTTAACATTCACAGACATCACCCCCGAGCCCTCCCAGCCTCATGGAAGCCACACGAGGCACCGAGCCTCGCTCAGACGTGGCCGGTGCTTTGGCACCTCCAACCGCGGCGCTTCCAGAGCATCGGCACGCACGGAACAGCCTCTGCAGCGCTTCAGGGCGAGCTCCCAAAAGGGGCTAATTGCTGCTGATTGCCGTGGCTGCGGCGTCACCTCCCCGGGCTGCGGCCAGCCCCGATGTTCGTGCGGGGTGCTGAGCTCAGCCCGGTGTGTGCTGAGCCCCGCATCGGCGCAGGGCGAGGCAGCTGCGGGCTCTGGCACGCGCGGGGCTCTCCGTGCAGCCCTGGTGGTCACAACCAGCTCGGGAGACACCCCGGGCCCGTGGAAACAGAGGGATTAAAAGCACAGAGCTCAGGGCTGAGCGGGAGGATCTTGAGCAGGAGCGCCACCGGTGAGGTTGTCACTGTGCTGGGGACAGATGGCGCCGGGAAGGGGCAGGGAGAGGTGGCAGCGGGAGACTCTTCTCCAGCTGGATCGGAAGAGTGAGGGCAGGAAATGGAGCAGGGATGGCCTTGGGCTCCCGGCACGTGGAGACCCTGAGGCCCTCACTGCACCCTGGGTGCTGCAGGGGTTTCCACAAGGCCGTGGGTGCCTCAGAGGGGGCCCGGGCAGCGCAGGGGAAGAGGGAGAGAGGTTTGTTCCCAATGTGGAGCTCACAGGAGCAGTCACTCCTTCCTCCCTTGCCGGCCTCCGGCGGGAGCGCAGACGTGTCTGGGAAACAGGGACAAGGAGGCTCCCAGTCAGCAGGGGAAGGGATCATCCCCTGGCCCCTCCAGCACAGAGGAGGGGACGGGCACATCCAGAGGGCTTCCAAAGCCACCAGCCCTCGGCCACAGAGGCCCCAGGGTCAGGGATCACGCAGAGTTCAGGGCAGGGGCGAAGCTGCAGCGCTCGGGCTGGCCTGGGGTAAGCCGCTCCCTCTGGCACCTCGAGCTCCTGGCTTTGCCTCCTGGCACGGCCTCTCCCCACTTGAAGTGTCCCCCCACCACCACACGCTGCTGTTTTCCACGCTGGTGCTTCCCAGAGAGTCATTAAAGTGTGGAAAGACCCTTAAAATCGAGTCTAACCATTAACCCAGCAGCGCCGTGCTCTCCACTAAACCATGTCCCCCAGTGCCACATCCACGTGTTCTTTGAACACCTCCAGTGATGGAGATTCCACCACTGCCCTGGGCAGCTCATTCCAAGGCCTGGCCGCCCTTCCTGCCTGGTTTTTTTCCCTAATATCCAACCTAAACCTCCCCTGGCACCACCTGATGCTGTCTCCTCTCATCCCGTTCCCTGGGAGCAGAGCCAGACCCCAGCCTGGCTGTCCCCTCCTGTCAGGGGGTTTGCAGAGCCAGGAGGTCCCCCCTGAGCCCCCTTTTCTCCAGGCTCAGCCCCCCCATCTCCTCCTCACCCGACTTCTGCTCCATGGAGCTGCTTTGATCAGGAAATCTCCTCCCAAAAAACAAACTCAGGAGAGAGCAGTGACAGCCAGAGGTGCTTGGGAACCCGCCGTGCCCGTGGCATCAGGCAGCTTTTCCTGCCTTTCCCTGCGCCCACCGCGGCGGGGGTTCGGCTCCTGCCAGCAGCCAGCAGCTGCTGCTGAATGCTCACTTTCTCTAATTGAATAGCAGGAAGCTCAGTCTTGTTCCTCTGCCGTTCAGGCTGTCAGCTGGAACAATCGCCCACCTGTGGCACCACCCCGGGGATATAAATAAGGAACAAAGCACAATCGCTGCCCGAGGAATGGCTGGCGTTCCCAGCAGATCTGCCGATAGCGAGTGCCACGGTGCGTGCCCGCACACGGGGCAGCGGCCGGACACACGGGGCAGCGGCCGGACACACGGACAGCCCCGGAGCGCCTTCCAGGCGCGGGGGATGAGCGCCCGGCGCTCGGGACGGGCCGCACGGAGCGCCAGGCGCACGGGGAGGAGCGGCGAGCGCGTGTGCGGAGCTCTGCACGGACTCGGGTGACAAATCCCATGCCCAGGCTGCTGCCAGGCCGGGGTGGCCAGTGCTCCCATCCGGCGCTGGGATTGTCCGGCAGCTGCCCCGTGTCTCCAGGACAGCGTCCGGCGTGTGCTGGTGGCTCCCTCGCTGCTTTTTCCCCGCTCCTCCGAGCGCTGCCAGAGCGGCTGCGAAGCCAAGAGGCAGCGAGAGCTCCTTCCTGGAGCTGCGCCTCCCTCGCCGCCACCCAAGGCGCTTCCCCGCCACCTCCGGCGCTCGCATCATCAGTTCACAGCCGGGCCCTGCTCCCGCCGGGATGCTCCCGAGGCCGCGGCCGGCACAGCTGGGCTGGATCTGACAGCTCCGCGCAGCTGGAAGGAGCCAGCTGCGGGCGAGGATGGAGGGAGCTGCGGCGCGGACCCTCCGGGACGGGGGAGAGGCGGCTGGGAGGGCAGCGGGAGCCACCAGCCCGCACTCGCGCAGGCCAAGGCTGCTGCCACAAGAGGAAATTATTAATTTGCTGGGAATAAAGTCGGCAGCGAGTCAAAAACCATCCTGCTCCCCGTGTGCCGGGGAAAAGGCTCCCAGGCTCCCGCGGCGCCCTCCCTGCCAGCAGCCCTTGCCTTTGTCGGGAGGGACGGGCCTGGCACACATCGTCCCCACGGCGATGGAATGTGGGCGGGCTGGGCACCGCGTCCCCTTCCCGGACGGAGCACGGCCGGCGTCCACACAGCCCTGGGGGCTTTGCTCCCAGCGTGGGACTTGTGGCACCCTGACCCGGGGGTGCTCCCAAAGCCCCGGTACCACGGCAGGGGACGTGTCCCCCTTTGTCTCTCCTTGTGGTGACACTCGCGGCGCTTCCCTGTTTGTTTTCCCACTGCTGCCACGGCCGCCCTCCCTCCAGCTCCCCGAGTGGAGCCAGGGTATTCAGGGCTCGGCAGCCTGAATGAAGCCAGATCCCTGGACACATTCCTGTGGTTGTTGCTTTTTTCTTTTTTTTCCCCCCCCTTCCCTTTTTCTCTTTCTTCCCCCCTCCTCTTCTCCCTCGCTTGGCACAAGCTAAAGGATTCAAAAGGAAGCCAGGCTTGGCAGACGCGGGGGGAGGAGGGAGTGGGGAGATGAAAGAAGGCCTCTCTCCAGCTTTCTCTTCCAGTTCCCACACTCAGCCGGCGCGGAGAGCTCCTAATGATTCCCAGCCGCACCTGGAGGAGGCCGGCGAGGAAGCGGGGCTTGTTTGTGCAGCCAGCAGGACAAGCCCCCATCACCCCGCTCCTGCCATATGGGGTGGCCCCACAGCCCCCCAGCCAGGTCACCCGGGGTGACAAAGTGCCTGAGATGGCATTTAAGGACGTGTGTCCCACGCCAGAAGTGGCACCGAGGAAAATCTCTGCATGGTGGGCTTCAGGCAGCTGCCCCTCCCCATGGAGGTCAAACCCTGCAGGGGGGTGGGTTGGGGACAGGCCGGGGCTCAGGGGGCCCCGGGGGCTGTGCTGAGGCAGAGATGCCCGTTCACACCCCCCGAGCACGCACCTGAAGGGAAGGAGCACCAGGTGGCATCGTGGAAGGCAGCGATGCCACTTAGGGCACCAAGGAGGGGGACATCGGCCACCAGGTCACCTCTGGCGACACTGCACAGCCCCCCACGCCCTCTCGTGGCACCTGCTCAGCACCACAACTGTCCCTGTCCCCATCCCCACGAGAAGTGCTCCCCACCAGGATGGACCTGAATTCCAGCACGGACAACAATGTCCACTCGTGCTCCAGTTCCCACCAAAAGTCAGCGCAGGTCGGGGAAGCCAAGCTTCCCTCACAGTGCAATCAGAGCAGATTTTCCCTCATTTATCCTCCCTGGCATCCACAGCTTCTCCAGGCATCCGGTGCCAGGGCCTCACCGCCCTCAGAGGGAAGGATTTCTTCCCAATTTCCAATCTAAATCTACCTTTCTTCAGTTTAAACCCATTCTTCCTCATCTTATCACTCCATGCCCTTGTCCAAAGGCCCTCTCCAGCTCTCCTGTAGCCCCAGAAGGTCCTGAGACCCCTCCTCCTCTGCTCTGCTCCCAGGGGGGATCATGGCACAGCCCTGCCAGCAAAGCTTTGAAGCGCAGCCCCGGTAACGGAGCCTTCACTGCAGGAATGGGAAAACGCCAGGACAGGCAGAGCTCTGCCTCCGTCGCTCGCTGCTCTGGGCAGAACTGGGAGAACGAGGCAGATTTTTCTAAAAGGGGACCTCCAGGCAGGGAGCAGGGTGGGTTTGCCCTGTGGATCCAAGATCTTTGCCCCTCTCGCCTGTTGCTCCAGCCCAGCAGCCAAAGGGTTATTCCCACCAGCGTGGGTGGAGGCTCCCACAGCTCCATCCCCACCGAGACATCCCTTAAGGACCAAAACCAAAGGATTCCCAGTCAGGGCTGGGCAATTCCCAGCTCTGGCCAGGTGGAAGGTGGGTGCACGTACCCCACTGACCCCTCCTGGCGAGGGGCCAGGCCCTGAACACCTTCTGGAACCTTCTGGAGCGTGTCCCAGGAGCTGGCCCAGCACGGAGCTGCCTCTTGGCAGCGGGAGGCTGGGGCTGCCTCCGCGGCCAGCGGGGCCGTGAGCGGCTCCACACACGCCCCGGTGAGTCACGGCTTCCTTGGTGGCCTCGGCGGCGCGGGGTGGCCCTGGGTGCACTCGGGGGGGACCATTTTAGGCACTGGTGACAGAGGTGTCAGCAACCACGGCTAAAAATAGCGGTGTGGAAGGGACGAGATGGTCGGGCTGCTCAAACCCTGGCACGGCCCCGCCGGTGCTGATAGCAAGTGCCCTTTGCTTGTTCTCCTGCCCCTTATCTGTCCTTCCAGCCCCGGGTGTTTCTGTCACCCTGTCACCAGGTCCCCTGCCCTGATATTTTATCCCCCTGGGACAGCTGCAGGTTCCTGCTCGGGGTTGTTGGCGCCTGTTCTGCCCTCCAGGGAGGATGTGGAACTGAACGTGCTGCAGAGGAGTTCCCACCTGGGCCACAGGACAGGCCTGGATTTGCGTGGCCCCCGCACACCAGGATCTGCAGGGGCTTCACTGCACCTCAGAGCACTCCTGGGTTTCTGCTTTCCCTCCCTAAGGAGCGGGAATCATCCTCTCTTCCCTCTGGAGCACTCATCAGTTTTGGATTCACCATCCTAGGAAGTGTTCAAGGCCAGGTTAGACAGGGCTTGAAGCACTCTGGGATAGTGGGAGGTGTCCCTGCCCATGGCAGGGGGTGGCATGGATGAGCTTTAAGGTCCCTTCCAACCCAAACCAGTCTGGGATTCCATGATTCTGTCACGGTGATGGGGAAACTGAGGCAGGGAGATGTCACAACTTCCCTGGTGCACACAAAGGACCAGGAGAGCAGAGTCCACGCTCAGCCCAACCTCCCTGCCGTGCTCATCGGGGCTGTCCCACCCTCACCAAGACACCCCACGAGTTCTTGGGGTTAAATCCTGGATTCACCACGAAAAGCAGCTCCTGCTATTCAGGGCCGTGATTACCTCGGGAACATCTGTGCTGACAATTGCTGAGTGGCAGTGCAATTCCCACCAGCTCTGCCTCCGCCTCCTCCTCCTCAAAGCACGCTCCCTGCAAAGCCCTGCCACGCCTGATGAAGGGAAAAGCTTGGAAAACAGGCAGCAGAATCAAAACCTCAGCCCTGGCATCCCAAATCCACCTGCACAAACCTCACCCCGTCCCTCCCCGATCTGTGTCAACCCTCACAGTCAAGGGCCTGGGGTTGTCCTTGCAGCTTTTGGCTTTGCCGTGGGCATCCCGACCTCCCAGGACTTCCTGGGCTTCCCCTGGTGCATCACAGGCTGGAATCTGTGCTGGAATTTGAGGTTTTGGGGTTTTTTTCCCCTCCAAGCACCTGGTGGAAGAACACAGCAGGACTGGGGACGGGCTGGGGGAAGGCACTCCAGCAAGGCAGGAGCCATCCCTCCCTTAAATGAGCACCCCTAGCAGGGATGCTGCCCCGGGGCCTACGGACATTCCTTGGCTATATTTGGCCATGGATGGAGAATTTGTTGCTTCCCCTCAGTCCATCTGCTCCCCTCGTTGGCAGGGAGGAGCCGGAGCTGCAGTGTCGCCGCTCGGATGAAGCCGGTACTTCAGCAGCCATAAATCTCCTCTGCTGAGCTTTTGCTGCCTCCCACCTGTTGGCTGGGAGAAGATCAAGTTGACAAAAGTCTCCTGCCAAGCTGTATTTTTATCCAGGGCTTCGTCACGAGCCCCGGTGCCCCACAAAAGCCGCTCACGAAGCAGAGGGAGGTGGTTGTATCACGGCACATCCCACCCCTGGAATCCCACCTCTCCCGCAGGTCTCCAGTCCCAAAGCAGGAGCTTTAATCACATTTTCTGAATTCCCTTAAACCCCAAAACCCCTTTTGCCTTCTTGTCACGCCCACCCCATCACCATAAAACCTGGGAGGTCCCAAGCAGGGAGCTCAGAGCCTGCACCAGGCGGCCAAATACTCACTGTGAGAACAGAGGGAGCCGGGCTGGGACCAACACGGGTTTATTATGGAAAAACACCCCGAGGGATCCCATTAACATGGCAAAAAAACCACCGGAGGACAATGAAGTGAAACCCACAGCAACAACACACAGCAGGAAAAGTCCAGTTGTCAGCCAGGACAGCACGAGAGGCACGACCCTGGTGAGCCCAGGGACGCTCCCCAGCCCGAGGGGACATGAGGGAAGTACTCAAGCAGCAAGTCCTTGTCTTCCAGTTGTAGAGATGGAGGAGGAAGAATAAAAAAAAATGCAGAGGAAGCCACGTGGATAAAAGCAAAAAGGGGCAGCCACGGTGGGAATGGAAAATCCTCCCTGCTCAGGAAGGATTTGGGGAAGTCTGGCTCACCTGGGGCCCATTTCCTGAGCCCCACATCTCCCAGGGAGCCCCTAAGCTGCCCTGGCAGCAGGAGGACCCGAAGCAGGGTCACTAAAACCCTGTCCCCAGCTCGCACCCAGCTCCCTGTGCACCTCAGGGCCTGGAGGGGCAGCAGGAAATGTGCTAAAATCCAGGGTTCGGCCCCAAAAGCACAACCCCTTGCTTCCCTGGGCATCCATCTCCTCCTGGCAGCCCAGCCCTGCCAACACCAGCATCACCTGAGGATCATCCCACGGACACATCCCCGTGTCCCCAGTCCCTCTGGCACCCTGCCCTGGTCCCCAGGGCTGGCTGACAATTCCATTCCTCCTGCAGCATCCTCCCCCCTGCACAAGCTGGGCTTGGCTGGGCTTCCACCATCGTCAGGAAACACCTTGGAAATGTTTACTGGCTCTGCTCCCCCTTCCAGCTGCCAAAAAAAGTCTCCGAGATCCAGTTCAGATCCCAAAATCTTGGGTTCACATTAAAAAAGACAAGACCTTTCTACAAACCTGAGTGCTGGCGGATGTGACACTCAGAAACTCATTTCTCCCAGGACTTTTCGTTTGTTTGTTTGGATTTCAGACCTTCCTCCGAGGTGTTTGTCACCCAGATGGGACAGTTCACAGTCTGCCAAAGAATTTTTTTGGGGGGGAAAAGTGCAATTTGCTTTTCACTGCTAGAGCAGGATTGAGTGCAATGAGAAAAGTCTCCCGAGCCACTGAAGGCATCACCAGCTTGGTTATTTAAATATTCCTCTAAAGGGTGATAACTCCAGCTCCAGCCTCGCTGTTTGAGCTGAAACTCCCCAGAAAGAGCCAGACACACAATTTGGAAAATCTCAGCCCATGGAATTTGTAGAAAACTGTCTGATAATATTGAGCACTCTTCCTGCTCAGCCGTGGGGTGTCGTGCAAACAACAACAACAAAAACAAAAAAAAAAAAACAGAGGAAAAGAAAAACCCACAAGGAAGAAATAATCTTTAAATTTTCCTCCCGAGTGTCTCCTTTGGGACAGGGCTTTGAGCAGAAATGTCAGTGTGATTTTCACACCAGTTTCTCTCCCATTGATTTCCCATCCTGTTTTTTAATCAGAGATTTGGTTCCCTCACAGCATCTCTAACAGAGGTGTCTATTTTAAGAAACACCAGAGGTTTTAAGAAGCTGAGGAGAAAAAGATTATCAACTCATATGGCCTCAGCCTAGAAAGGGAGAAAAAAATCCTTTAATTGAAATCCCCAGGCTGAAATTCTCTGCAGATTTACCTAAATGGACTTCAAATGATGTCCCTAATATATCAGGGCCTGCTTTTAACTTAATTCAAGCCCTGGACATGCATCTGCAGCCCTTGGACAAGCTGGGCTTTGGATGCTCACTGAGATTATTAGTTTTAAGTGCTAAATCATGCAAGAGTGAAACCCAAACATGAAAACCTCGGCCAACAATACACCAGCCCAAAGCTCCAAGCAGGAAACAGGATTTTTTCTTTTTTTTTTGGTATGTTAAGTATTTGTTTCTATTTTTCCAAATTTAAGCTGGAAAAATCTTGGTGAAAGGACAGACATTGAGTATTTTCTGCTTGGGGAGCAGCAGCTGGGGCTGTGAAGGAGCAATATCACAGTTTAATTCCAGTTAAAAGGGACAAAATTTTGTTTCCAAAGCTGCTTAGAAGGTTTTTGGGTGCTCCCAACTTTCCAGTTCAACAGTTCAGCCTAAACATTTGCTTGGGAAAGCCAGAAGGCTTTGGGAGTCACCGGGGGTTTTAAATAAATAGGTTAAACCTGCCTGGCACAAGGATTCCACACAAGGCAGACCCGGCCTCGGGGGGTTTTGCCCGAAGCGAGCGCAGGAAGGCTCTGGAACTGGGAGGAACTGGGAAAACATCTCCTGGCACGGAGGGGCCTCCAGCCCCGCGAGGAGCAGCAGCAGTGCCCCGGAGCACAGGGGCATCGGGGACGCTTTTCCTCCTCTCCCCCTGCCCCTGCCTGGGGGATGAACTCCCCTGCCCAGAACAAACGCACGAGCAGGGGCCCGGCCCGTGGGATCAGGCCCACGCCGGGGGCTGTGGGGTCCCCCCAACCCCACTACTTGCTGTTGGGGCTCTGCTGCTCCTCCTGCGCCGGCCGCCTGTGCTTCTGGGCCACGCCGTAGGGGACGTGGGCGGCCACGGCGCCCATCTCCTGCGCTCCCTCCACGTGGAACATCTGGTCGTCGAAGAAGATGTGGGGCCGGATCTTCCTGAGCAGAGGCCCCTTGGGAGCCCCGGCCAGGAACAGAGCCTCGTCCGTCTCCAGGCCCCAGCTGCGCAGAGTCTTTAGGGCCCGGGCCCCCGAGCTGGCCGCGCTGCGCGCCGTCACCAGGTACGTGCGGATGGGACACTCCAGCCTCAGCCCCTTGGAGTAGAACTTCTTCTGCAGCTTCCCCAGCGCCTCCAGGAAGCCCTTCAGGGGGCCCTGCCGGAGCAAGAAGCTCCTGTCATCACCCCTTCACCCTGGGAGCCCCCCCAAAAATGACCCCAAAGCCGTCCCCCGGGCGAGCAGCTGCTGCCCTACCGCACCCCACTCCGGCCGGATCCCGGAGTTGGGAGCATCCCATGGGGGCTGCCTCTCTCCCAGAGCCTTTTCCTGCCTTCAGCCCAGCTCTACCTGTGCCAGGGGCTTGTTCTCGTGAGCCTTCTCGTGCTCGAAGAACATGTCCAGGCCGTGAGCCTTGACGATCTGCTCCGACTCATCCGAGAAGAGCACGGCGTCCCCGTCGAACGCCACCCGCAGCTGCTTCTCCGACACCTCCAGGTCCCTGCTGGGGCTGAAGATGGTGGCTGCAGCAATCCCTGAGCATGAGGCAAGAGGTGGCAGTTATCCAAGGATCCGTCCTCGCGGCTCAGCCGCTGAGGAGCAGAGCAAAACACGACGGGCTGGGAGCAAAGCGCCGCGAGGAAACGCGCCCGGGAGCACCTGCAGCTTGGCCCCGAGAGCTTCCACGGCAAAAACAAACCCCCAGATGACAAATCACCCTTTGCATACAGGAATTAAGGAGGAAAACCACCGCCTTTGCCTCGGGAGAGCTGTGGAGCTGGAGGAAAAGCTCATTTCTATGGAAACCGGAGGCTCTTTGGCGCGTCAGAGATGCGGGGCGAGGCAAACCCTAAGTGCCTGTCGGCTTAGGGACATGGATATTGGAGTTATCCTTCCTGGGATCAACCCCCTGAGGGCTCCAGGCTCCCCCCGCTGCCCCCCTGAGCTGGACCCCAGACTCACCCTCTTCAATGGCCCCACTCACTTTCTCGGCGTCGGAGGAGAGGTAGAGGTTGGTGTGATAGGCCTTGAGGTAACAGATGGGGCTGTTCCCTCCCGTCATGCAGAACCTCTCGATGAACAGATCTGAGGGCAAGAGGGACCCCGGGGTGAGCCTGCCTGCCCCCCAAACCCAGCCTTGGTGCTGGAAGGACTGGGGTTCATTCTGGTCCTGCTGCCCAACAGCAGGGCCAGCAGCCAGAGCCCCCTCCCCACCAGCCAGTTCCTGCTCAACACCCAGAAAATCAAGGAGAGGCGGGAAAAATGGGAGAAAACATCTCCTTTTCTTGGTGCCAAGCAACGACACCACCCAGAAGCCAGCGAGGACAGCTTTGTCCCCATCTCACCGTAGTGGTTGATGCTGTTGATCAAGCGAACCCCAACCTGGGCGTGGTTGTTGGTCATGAGGACGATGTCGAAGAGCTCCTCGCTGTCGGGGTAGAGCTCACGGAGCTGAGCATTCACTGCCTCCAGAGCCTGCAGCACCCCGGGGAGAGGGCGTGGGTGTCAGCCAGGCCCCCCAGGCGTGGCCCTGACCCTCTTCCCACCCAGCAAAACACTTCTGGGTCACCAAATCCACAAATCTGGCCAGCCCCAGGTGTGGTCCTCACCCCTTCCCATCAACAAAACACTCCTGGTCAGCAAAATCCCCACCTCAACTACACCCCGAGCCAAGCTGACATCAGCTGGGAAAAAATAGATTCGTTCTGAGGGGGGAAAAATCCACCTAGCTACTCGTCTGTGTTCAAACACAAAAGGTTTTGGAGTTATTAAATGAGGATAAATTAGCTCCAAGTTACAGATAAGTGTTTTTCAAGCAATCAGAAACAAGTCTCGCCCCACAGAGCTGATTAATTTATTCACTGGGAAAGGGCTCCAGCACCCAAAACTGCACTAACTGGTACAGGAGATAGAAAATATTTTTCAAGTTTGAAAAGCCTCATTTCAACACATCAGGATTAGAAATTGGCCGACTCGGGAGCAAGGCTAAACTCAGCCAATTTACAAGAATAAATAAATTGTAATAATAATCATAATTACAAAAAAAAAACAACCCAACTTTAAATGTGATCCAAGGAGATGATTTGTTCAATTCTTGGGCTCAAGATGGAAAATCCAGCCCTGGAAGCAGCACATCACTTGCTGGGAGGTTTATCTGCCCTCTCTTTGCTCTGTGGCTCCATCCCTTGTGTCCATCCTGGCCCCACATCAGCTCTGTCCCCTCCCCAAAATTTTTGGGGCCCGCGGCGCTGCGGCTGCTCACCTTGACGAAGGGGAAGGCGGCCCCGGGGAGGAAGGGCTCGTTCTCGTGGTCCAGCTGGTATTTCACGTAGGCCTCCACGCCCTGCTCCGTGTAGATCTTCTGCTCCTCCTCCATGCGGAACAGCGCCCGCGAGGACACGGCGATGGTGATGGCGTTCTCGGGTTTGGGCTGCGGGCAGAGGGACAAGTTAGGGAGGCAGCCCCTGCTCCCAGCCCGGGCTGGCGTCTCCCAGCATGAAAGGCCACGAAAGGGGTGGGTGACACCTCTGAAACGATCTGGAGAACGACAGAGCAGCTGCAGCTCAGCGCTTCAACAGATGGAGGAGCCCTGATGCTCCATCCCCACGCATTCGGGACGCCTCAGATCCCACTGCCAAGCCCTCCCACTGCAAACGGGCTCCCAGAACCCGTGCAGAGCCCGGGAGGAACCGCTGAAGGCCACGCAGAAGGAATTTGTGTGGCTTTTCCCAGCCCCCAGCCAGGAAAGAGCCGCGCTCTGCGGCTGAGCCAGAGCCGCATCCCGTGATGCCGTCCAGATGTGACAAACAGCCCGTGCCAGCTCAGCCTGGTACAGTTATTGTGGGTGGAAACGTGACAAACAGGTGGTGCAAGCAACCATTTCTGAGTCATCATTATTAATGTTCGAGGGCTCGATCCAAAACCCAAATCCAAACCCTCCTCCAGCTGAAGCCAACGAGGCGCCTCCAGAGGGACTTGGCAGGGACAGAGGGGACAGCAGGAAAGTCAAGCTCGTCTTGACCCCCACCCGTCCTCCCTCTCCCCCCTTGCAGGGCAGGGAGGGTGTTAATCCCCGTCACTCACTTGCAAGCGCAGAAATGAGTTAATTACCGATGGCCAATGAGAAATCCCGGCTGCCAGGACAGCAAATCCCACAGAGGGACAGTGGCACAGGGAGTCCTGTCCCCTACAGAGGAGTCCAGCGAGCAGGACAGGGCTTGGGGGCTCTCTGAGAAATCCTGGCTGTCAGCACGGCAGGAACACCTCACCCCCAGCTCCTGTGTGACTTCCAGGATCCTCTGTGCCATGTTATCTGTGAGTAATCCTCTGGCAATGCCATTTGCCCAGGGTGGAGGGTGCCTCCTTCAGCTGCTCCGTGCACCCAGGTGCTCCAAAGTTCAAGCTCCCACCCCGCCCAGGGCTGAACTTTCCAGGAGCAGCAGCCTGGCGAGGCCGAGGTGCCCCATCCACGCAGGGCTGGGCTCGCCCCGGGGCTCGCTCTGTGCCCAGCCCCACCCAGGAATGAGTCAGTGGGAGCCTCCTCGCCATTCCCAGCACCAGCCCCAGAGCAGGGCAGTCCCAGGCACCTCTCCAAAGGCTGCATCCATCCCCGAAATCCCCCAAATCCCCAGCAAAGCGATTAAACCGCGGGCGATTAGGACGAGACCCAGATTAGCTCGGGCTGAGAAGATCACGGCGGCCACAGGGATCCCTTTCCCACTGCATTTCCAGGGGAATCGGGGCCCGTTTGGAAGTGGCTCTTTTAGGAGAGCAGGGGAACAAGCCCCAGGACAGGCAGGACCTGATCCAGGACACCAGCACCACTCCAAGTGAACCACAGCCAGGTCCCCGAGGAGTGTCAGCTATTAACTGGTCACGGGCCAAGCCTTGGCACTTCAGCTCATTAATTAATAACTCTGGTGTCATGGGCCATTTATTAGCTGAAAATATTAATAACTCTGAAAGGTCTTGGGACATCCGGCCATTAGCTGGAGTCCTGCTGCTGCATCCTGCTCCCTGCAGTGCTGGGCATGCAGGAAATCTTCCAGGTGTTTGCCTGGATCCTGGACCGGGGTCAGCCCTGGAGGGAGGTTCCCAGGAGAGAAAACAGGTCAGCAGCTGGAACAGCACTGGGGCGTGTTCAAGGGGGCGAGAAGGAAGTTTGGGGCCACAAGCCAAGGCGGGTGCCCAGAGGGAATTTCCATCCCCCTCTCCCCCCAGCACACACCTTCCACGCCTTGCACAACAGCCCCGGCTGCTCAAGGTCCCTTCCCCGCCCCTGAAAGGCACCAGCCCTCCGGGAGGTTCATTTAAGAGGCAATAAACGCAGCAATAAAAATAACCCTCAGCTCGAGGGCTGCCCGTGCCCCAGCGTGGGCTGCTGGAGCCCCAGGTGCCTGCGGGCAGGGAGCCTCTGGGAACGGGACCTGCCGGATCCTGCCAAGGAAGATTTGCACCTTTTGGAGCACCCGGGGCAGGAAAGTCTCACCCGGGTGCTAAAGCAGCTCCCAGCTCCGGCTGGGCTGGAACGGCCCCGCTGTTCTCTGGGAAATGCTGACATTTGGAAAAGGAGGCGATTCTGCACTGCAAGGAGGGATCTGCATTTTGACATTTCTTTTCAGTTTCATTTGGAAGCGTTCCCCCCTCAAGGTTGTTTGGATGCCTCTCCGTCCCCATTAGTGCTGCAGATGGTCATTACAATGGTCAAAAATGAGCTTTAAAAAGCCTCAGGAACCACAGCACCTCAAATCCTCTGTCTGAATGCTGCAAGCAACCCACCCAACCCCCCTTTTCCCCAGAAATTGTGATGTTTCAAGGCAAACACTCTTCTTTTGTAACAGGAAATGTGTGCACGGGAGGGGTCCCACTCCCAGTCCTGGCTGGGATGGGTTTGGTCCCACAGCCCCCATCCCACCACAGCCTCCTGCTCTGGCTGCCTCAGCCCTGGAGGGTTTGGGCTGAATCACAAACTCTGCTTTCCCCTCAGAGCAGCACCCAAGGTCAGCCAAGGTCAGTGAAAGCTCATCCAACACAAGTCCAGGCTCTGCTCAGCCGAATCCAGCTGAATTTGCTGCCTGGGGATTCATGGTGAGCTCCTCTCCCTTCCCGTGGGAAGGTCAGATCCAGCCCCCTCCTGAACCTCGAGCAAGAGGTTAATGATGAGCAGGGTGGGGGAAGGTCCCGCCCCAATCCTGGGTCCATCCCTAGGGTCAGCCAAACAGGAGGGACACCCAGGGACATGTCCCTGCAGCCCAGCCCTCTGAAGAGGAACATCAGTGGTTGGCACAGCTCCGGGAGGTCCACAAGGTCCAAACCCCACCTCAGAAGTGTAAAAAGACCCTTCCAGCAGGCTCCAGCTCCATCGAGTGCAAACCCCATGGCAGACCCCAAACCCCCCAGTTTTGGGGTTAAAGGTGTATTTTAGGAGTGACTGAAAACAGCCCAATTTTCTCCCTGCGGATCCAACAGCTGGCAGCCCTTAAATCGCTGCTCTAATCAGATGTAAATCCTAAGCAGCCCCCCAAGGATTAGAGGCAGACATTTGGAAATCCCACAGGCTCCCGGGATGTGCAGTGGGACCGTGTCCTCCCACCCACGAGAGCCACAGGTGCCCACAGTGCCACCCAACCCCAGCAGCTTCACTGCCACCCCTGGCAGGAGCCACAGTGCAGACCCCATTCTGCACCCCTTGATCCTTTTGAGCTGCCTGGGGCTGGACCCAGCTCCATCCTAAAATCCTGCAGGAATTCTGGCAGCCCCGGGCACTTCCCTGGATGCTGCAGAAGATCAAATTCTTGTGATTAATTCGGTATTCAGAGGTGGGTTTTGGAAAGGGAAGAGAAAGGGTTTGCTCCAGGATCAAGCACTGTCCCCACTCCAGCTACAGCATCCCAAAAATCAGGCACACAGGTGACACGGGTGGGTCCCAAAGGGGACGAGCAGGGTGCCCAGAGGAAGGGAGCCAGCAGAAAACCAGCTCGGCGTCAGCAGAGAGGCCTGGGGACATTTCCAGCATTGCTGAAGGGTGACAGGTCTCATCGCTGACCTCCCTGGCAGGAGCCGCCCTGGGAAGAGCTGCGACCACTGCAAAGCAGGAATGCCCCATGAGCCCGTTCCCAAAGCAGGAACGGCTTCCCCAAATCACCTTTTCTCCTGTCACCTCGCAGCCCCCACGGCTCCCTGCGGCTCCTGCTTGGCCGGGGGGACAGACAGACCCGGCACCCCCGAGGGCACAGACGGACGACACCAAACCCCATTTCCTGAAGGAGCCCCGGGCACCACGAGCCCCCTGCTCGGGATCAGATTAAAGTTCAGGGTGATGGCCAGGGTGGTTTGAAGTTTTCCAAGAATATTATTTATACTGTGGAAAAGCGCCCTGCAGCCGTCCATCACGGGCTGGCAGCTGCCTGGCTGTGTGAGGGCAGCTGAGCTGGCTGCCCGCAGGCACGGGGCCCCCAGCCCGCCCCAGAAGAGGGGCACAGCGCCTGGCATCACCCCCAGCCCCACAGAGCGTGGTGACACAGCCCAGCTCCAGGATGTGGGCGCCTGGATCTGGGTTTGCAAAGCACATGGCTGCCCCCGTGCCTCAGTTTCCCCAGCTGTACAGCAGGGATGGGTTACTGGTCAGCGAGCTGGCTGCGAGGAGAGGAAGAGGAGGAGCCCGGGCTGACATCCACGAGCAAAGCGTGGCGTGAAAGGCAAGTAGCTGCATCCTGCCACCAAGGCAGGCTGTCCCCCTCCTCCGGGAAGGGCACAGGCAGCAGCAACGTGAGCTGGCAGCGGGTCCAGGACCGGCCGTGGCAGTCTGGTCCCCAGCAGGGAAAGCACGAGGGCTGCCCCAAGTGAGGGCTTGGACGTGTCCCCTCGTGGAGGGGTCACCCACAGAGCTTTGCCACGGAAGGTGCCAGCTGGCACCGGCTCCGCCACCCCGCCGTGGGCAGCGCCTCTGCCAGGCCGCAGGTTTGGGGGGTCCCGCAGCCCCGAGGGTGGCTCTGGCTGTGCCTAGGGGGGCTCAGGGGCTGCAGGGGCAGGGCCAGCCCTCCCCGGGCACAGCCCCCAGCCCTGCCCGGCCCCGCTCTCCCGCTGCCATTCGGGGATGCGGCCGCGCTTGGGGCGCTCCGGTGTTTAAACCCGGCAGGCTCGGCCTTCCTTGGGTGACACAGGCTTTGCCTCCGATCTCCCGGAGCCGGCGAGCCTGGCAGGGGCAGCTACAGCCCTGGGACACCCCGCGGGCCCGGGCAGCGATTCGGCTCCTGGGCTGTCCCCGGCTCTGCCACTGCCACCCCTCCTGTCCCTGGCAGGGCCTCCCGCCTTGGCGCAGGGGACAGCAGCTCATGGGGCACCGAGCCACTCTGCAAGGACACCTCAGCCCAGGAGGGAGCCAGGAGCACCCCAGGGACCTGCAGGAGCCCAGAGAGACCGGGGGGATCCGGAGAGACCCCGGCAACCACGGGTAACCCCGGGATGCCATGAAGGAGTGGGAGCACCTGGAGAGAGCCAGGGCATCCCCAAGGACCTGGATGGAGGCAGGGGGTCAAAGAAACACCAGAGACACCCTGGGGGACCCCACAGAGCCTGGAGGAGACGGGGAACATGGAAACACTCAGGGGGACCCCAAAACACGTGGAGGAAATGGGGTACCGGGAGGGACCCCAGAGATCCTGGAGGAGATGGGGCACCCACAGACACCCGGGGGGGTCCATGGGGGAATCCAGAGAAGGTGAGGCACCCAGGAGAACCTGCAGGAGATGGGATACCTGGAGAGCCCCGGGGCACCCGCGGGAGACGGGGCAGGCGGGGCGGGGGCTGCGTCCCCCCGCGGCCGGGAGCGCTGCGCGGCACCTCGGGGGCTCTCACCGATTTGGGCTTCTTCTTGGGAGCGAGGTTGTCGTAGAAAGCCTTGGCTTCATCCCAGGGCCGCCCCGGCGCCCCGGCGGGGCCCGGCGGCTCCATAGCGCGGCGGCTCCGGG
>VZSE01004146.1:16365-37793 GCA_013398275.1 Promerops cafer | reverse complement strand
GGCACTGGTGAGGCCGCACCTTGAGTACTGTGTCCAGTTCTGGGCCCCTCAGTTTAGGAAGGACATTGAGACACTTGAGTGTGTCCAGAGGAAGGCAACAAGGCTGGTGAGGGGCTTGGAATACAAGCCCTATGAGGAATGACTGAGGGAGCTGGAGTTGTTTAGCCTGGAGTAAAGGAGACTCAGAGGTGACCTTATCACTCTCTACAGTTTCCTGAAGGGTGGTTGTAGTCAGGTTGGTCTCTTTCTCCAGGCAGCAACTGACAGAACGAGAGGACACAGTCTTAAGCTGCACCAAGGGAAATATAGGCTGGATATTAGGAAAAAATTTTTTACAGAAAGGATGATTAAGTATTGGAATGGGCTGCCTGGGGAGGTGGTGGATTCACCATCTCTGGATGTGTTTAAGAACAGACTGGATGTGGCACTTGGTGCCATGGTTTAGTTGAGGTGTTAGGGTTGGGTTGGACTTGATGATCTTGGAGGTCTCTTCCAGCCTAGTGATTCTGTGATATTCCCACCCAACTTGGTGTCGTCTGCAAACTTACTGAGGATGCACTCAACCCCCTGGTCCAGATCATCAATGAAGATATTAAAGAGGGCTGGCCCCAATACTGAGCCCTGAGGAACCCCACTTGTGGCCAGCCACCAACAGGATGTAACTCCATTCACCACCACTCTCTGGGCCTGGCAATCCAGCCTGTTTTCAACCCAGAGAAGACTGTACCTATCAAACCATGGGCTGCAGCTTCTCCAGGAGAATGCTGTGGGAGACAGTGTCAAAGGCTTTACTGATGTCCAGGTAGATACATCCACAGCCTTTCCCTCATCCACTAAGCAGGTCATCTGATCATAAAAGGAGGAGTACCCTCAGATGAATCCCATTGGACCCCATAGACTTGTGAGTGTCTAAGTGTCTCAGCAGGTTACTAACTACTTCTTTCTGGATCACAGGGGATCTGTTCTGCTCCCTGTCCCTACCAGTTTAGGGAGCTGGCTGCCCTGAGGATAACTGGTCTTTCTGTTAAAGACTGAGGCAAAGAAGGCAATAAGTACCTCAGCCTTTTCCTCTTTCTTGGTTACGATGCTCCCCCCTTCTCCATCCAATACTTTATATTTTCCTAGGCCCTCATTTTGTTGATGTATTTATAAAAATACTTTTTATCATCTTTCACAGCTGTGGCCAGGTTGAGTTCTAGCTGAGTTTTTGCCTTTCTAATTTTCTCTCTACATTACCCAATGACATCCTTGTACTCTTCCTGAATGTCCTGACCCTTTTTCCAAAGGTCATAAATGTTTTTTTTTCCCTGAGTTCCTGTGAAAGCTCCCTGTTCAGGCAGATGGGTCTCTTAGCAGATAGGAACGGGCTGCTCCTGGGCCTTTAAGGTTTCCTTCTTAAAGTATGTACAGCCTTCCTGGATCCCTTTATTTTTAAGGACTCTTTCCCAGGGGCCTCCCTGAACCTGTGTCATGAACAAGCCAAAGTCTGCCTTCTGGAAATCCAAGGTAGAGGTTTTGTTGACCCTCTTCTTTACTTCACCGAGAATCGAAAATATCATTTTGTGGTTGTTATGCCCAAGATGGCCTTCGACCACCATGTTCCACCAGCCCTTCTCTGTTCATCAACAGCAGGTCTGGCAGGGCACCACCCCTGGTAGGCTCACTTACCAGCTCTATCAGGAAGTTGTCTTCCACACACTCCAGGAACCTCCTAGACTGTCTCCTCTCTGCTGTGTTGAGTTTTCAGCAGATATCCAGCAGGTTAAAGTCTCCCACAAGAACAAGGGCTGGTGATCATGAAAGCTCAGCCAGCTGCTTATAGAATAATTCATACGCCTCTTCATCCTGGTTGGGTGGCCTAGAACAGACTCCCACTGGGATCTCTGCCTTGTTGGCCTCCCCCTGATTCTTACCCATAGGCACTCTACCTGATCATCACTATCCTTGAGTGTTATATAGTTGAAACACTCCCTAACGTACAGAGCTACTCCACTGCCTCTCCTTCCTCTCCTATCCCTTCTGAAGAGCTTATAGCCATCCATTGCAGCACTCCAGTCATGTGAGTCATCCCACCAGAATTCTGTGATGGTAGCTACGTTGTAGCTGTCCTGCTGCACAATGGCTTCCAGCTCCTCCCGTGTCTTACTGTCCCAGTGCCCTGAAGTCCTTTTTGATTGCCCTAGGACTTCTCAGCTGTGTCACTGCCAACCTGCACAACCAGAAGTGGGTAATAATCAAAAGGCTGAATGAGCCTAGGAGTCTTCTTAAAATATCCCTTACCCAGGTCCCAGGGAAGCAGCAGACTCCCCTGTGGAATGGGTCTGGTCAGCATATGGGGGCCTCAGTTCCCTCAGAAGGGAGTCACCTACAGCAATTACCCTTCTTTCTTTCTTAACAGCCCTAGTTGTAATGTGTGGGTTTGACTGACTTCCTCTGAGAAAACCCCCAGATAGACCTTCTTCTCCACTATCATTTCCCTGACCCTCAAGTTCCAGGGCCTCATACCTATTCTGTAACGGCATCTGGGAAGGTGAGGGAAGCCAGGAGGGTATTCTCCTCCCTTCCTGAGCACGGACCTGTTTCCATTCCCCCTGGCTTTTAGGTCTCCTCTTTCTACCTGATGGCAAGAGGGTCGGGGCTCCTCTGACTCTTACCGAGCTTCCATCTGCTGCGTTTCTCTCAGGGATGGAAGGGTGTGACTCCACCAGTCTATTTCTCTCACACTCCCTGATAGTCTTCAGCCTCTCCACTTCCTGTTTAAGCTCTGCCACCAGGTAGAGCACATCATTCACCTGGTCACACCACACACAGGTGTCATCTCTGCTGCCCTCCAGTACTGATGCCAGGCTCAAACACTCCCTGCAGCCAGAGACGTGGACAGCTGTGTGCTTCTGAGGGAGCTCTGTCTGGGTTGCCATGCTCCTGCTAGCAATGGCTTTTGACTGTGTGGAAACCATCACTGTGTCTGTCCTAGTTGGGTAGGCAAAACCACCAAGTGAGCTCACCTCAGGAGCTGGGAGGGGTGGCTGCACCCTCCTACATGCCCTGCCTGCACGAACTGCCACATCATGTCCTTCTGATGTGCCACATCCTGTTTGCCCTCCTATGCATGCTTTGAAAAGGGTACTTTTATGGATAAGCTGACTTTGATTTTTTTGAAGTGTACAGTTTTGTTCTCTAGGCCTGTCAGAATGCAGCTAATTCTAGCATCATGGTAGCAGCAATTGCATACAATTATTGAAGTGAATATAAGTGGCACAGTAAAAATAGTCATCAAAATAGATTGAATAGCTAAAGAACAGCCAATCCTGATTTGAAAATAAATGCCTGTGTCCTCTCAGCACTTGACTTCCCTTAAGCGTTTTGACAGGAGGCGGTCATTACTTAGTCACAAATTTCTCTCTGCTGATATTTTCTCTGAGACAAATTACAGAATCAAAGAATCATTTAGGTTGGAAAAGACCTTTAAGATCATCAAGCCCAACCTAACACTGCCAAATCCACCTGTCTTGGTTTGAAAGACAGGTGTCAGCCAAGGAAGGTGGGAACCTCCCTTGGAATAGAAAATGTGACCCCCTTCCCTCTGAAGCATTTTAACTCCAAAATTATGGGGCTTTCAGGCAAAGATATGGGAAAAGGAATAACAGTTCTTTACTAGTATGTATATGTATAATAAGGCAAACAAGCAACAAGAACGGCAGCAACAGCAAACAAAACCAGAAATCCAATAACAGCCTTCTCGGCCATCAGGAACTTTCCCCTTTGGTGAAGTTATGGTCACAGCCGGCAGGGGCGCTGTTGGCTTCCAGCTGGGCAGGGCAGACTCTATGATTCCCTCGCGGCAGCAGGGGGCGCATCTCCCTCACGTGGTAATGGAGGGCGGGCTGGATAGCGAAAACGGGCTGCCGCAGGAACCTTGGAGCGGCGGCTGGGACAGCAGAGGCAGGCACACCTCCCGGGGTGGCAAACAAAATGTAACAGAAAACTCCGCAGCCTTAGCAGGAGATGCTGAAGTCGGGTGGATATGGGGTGCTGGTGTAAAAAACAGAGTTCACTCTTTAGAATTTTTAAAAGTTTAATAAAGGATAAAAGAAGGACAAATAATTAATCCAGCACTGGGGTGCTTTTGGTGAATGGCCAAAGAGCACAGAGGTAGCTTAAAATCATGTTCTCTATATATGGTTACATTGCTGGGGTTACATGCATATTCATTAGCTGATACATTATTCAAAATTCCTTTGATTTTTTGATGTTCCAGGAACTCTTTTGTTTGTTTTCAACTTCTGACTTGTCTGCATAACATTTTGCAGATTAGGTTCATAAATTTTATTCCTTCCTGAAGTTCCGTCCTGTTGTTTCACACTCCTTGATAAAAAGTACTTAATAAATCTTCTCTTGGGTTCTGGTTTCTCTCACTCTTATCTCTTGGAGACGCCGGTCCACGGATGTGAGAAACAGCATAATTGTTTTACACCATTCTCTGAGTTAGTTACATAAAAGCATTTTTAACATTACATGGTCTCTATTTTAAACATTTTGCTAAAGTCTATAATATAGTATTTTATCACACTACTATTTATGCAAATGATATGGTGCATATATAAACTACCAGATTATACTATACCTAAAAAGTAAGCATAAATTGTACCATATCAAAAAATACTTGTGATTAATAACAACATGCAAAAGCTAGTATATGAATGCAAAAGCCAATATTATATTATCATTTTTAACACTGGGTTAGAGTTGTAGTGAAAAAAGCCCAAAGCAGTGGCAGAAAGCAGCAGGGCTAGGCAGCGGCAGCTGGGCTTTTCCGTAGCAGCTGCTGCACGCAGTCGGAGAGACGCGCCCTCCGGGAAGGGGAAGAGGGTCGGGGTCCCAGATTTTCCCCTGAGGTACCGGAATAGATGGTGAGGGTCCTTTCCAGTCAGACTGAATGTTAATAAGGTCCCAGTTCAACAGCTGCTCTAACAAGCAAAAGGTCACCCACGGTAGGAGAAGCAATGGGAGGACAAAAGCTCTGTAGTGTTATAAATAATTCATCACAATTGAATTGGTCAATTAATAAGGCAATTTATTGTTCATTGATAAGTGTTATAGATGAGTAATGTGATAGTTGGCTCTCACAATGAAGGGGTGAATATTATGTATATGTTAAGTGAAGTTTTGTAGATGATAATTATATCTCCCCTCACCCATAAATTGTTATTACGGGATGCTCTTAGTAACAAGGACATTTGAGAGGGCCAGCTTGTTGCTTTGGCAACTCCAGACCTCCAGTCAAGATGTAAGAAGGTGATCTCCACCACTGAACAGTGAAAGAAGAGTCGAGTGACAAGACTTGGGGAGGGGCTAAAGATATAAAAGGCAGAACATCCATTTTGTAGCCGAGCACGTGGCTTGCACGGAGGCTGGCACGGAGGCTCCCAGAGCTGAACTTTTCCCTTATCTAGTCCTTTGTTGTAGTAAACCTTTAAAAATTTTAAAAAGTGAGCGTCGTTTCTCACAATAAGGAACGAGCAAACAGCGCTGGGGACAGGGAAGACTTTGCTCCACCACAGTCCGTCTTTCTCTTGGTTTCTGCCTTTTTTATAGGCAGCTTTTTGGGGGGTCGCATTGTGCTTGGGGGCTAAGTCTAAATAAGCAGCAGTTTCCTCATACACAAAAGTGGATTTAATAAAAGTCAATCATTTTCTAAGACAGTTACAGTGACAGAAATACATAATAGTAACTTACAGTAAGAGTCAGCAACTTACGGTAAAAGGGTTTTAAAGACACATAATGAAATCATTGATAGGAGTAACAAGCTTGTCTTTACAAACAACTGTGAGTCTGCTTGTGATAGACAAGATTAGCACTGAGAGATACAATGGGTAGGCCTCCACTGATTGATGAAAGGTATTTGTCTTTATAAAACAAACAGTGGGGGGGGCCGATACACGAAACTAGACACTGAAAAATGAAAGACACAGTAGGGAAAAACCCAAACTTCCACAAGAATATTTCCATGGTTTGTTTTTATAATGACACGAATGAACAAATTACATATTACAGTAGTGGCAGCGAATCCTCTGGGCAGCGGCCACAGACTGGCTGACCCTCCTCCGATCCCGAGAGCGAAGGAGAGCGAGGAGCTGCGCCCATCCCCTTCCCCCCAGCCCAAAATCTCGGGGTATATCTGCCCTTCCCAAGAGAAAACTCCTCAGGTTAAGAGAGTAGCAGCCAGCTGCACTCCTTCCACTCCTCCGTGGCTACATCTTTTGTCTCTTACGTACCGGTCATTATTGTCTCTTAGCAACAAATGGGAGGAAATTCCCTAAGAGAAAGACAACAAAAGGAAAAACCCTAACCTCCAACACTACCACAAAAACTTTCAGTTTTGCTGGACAATTCAACAACTCTCTTTCATTAGGAAAGACCAAGTATTTTAAAGTTCTCTAGTCTCTGTTTTCTGTTTCATATGCCTTTTGCTTTTCAGACACCAATTATTTTACAGTGAGAACAGTGTAGTAGGATGAAAAATATTACTTATTCCTCGTGTCTTTGTAACAGTATATGGAAAAGACTCACTGGCTTAGTCATTTACCTGTCACATGAGTGTGCACTTCCCAAGTGATTGATTTGTCACAAGAGTACAGAAGCCATTAAACTGACTATCATAAAAGAAAATGTTTGTATGTATGTGAATATGTAAATGCAACTGAATCTCTTCTGAGATGTGGATCTTGTTTATATATATATATAAAGTTGCTCCAAATTTAATGCATTGTAGAATGAGGGCCAGGTTTGTCAAGATCTTGTAATGCTTGGCTTATCCAAAGTGTGAAAAACGAGGTCCACTTTCTTGGTAAAATTTAAGAAAGTTTAATAAAAAGACAATAGGAGACAAAAATAAAGCAAAGGGTTAACGGCCGGGTGCTTGGCACTCAGCCAAGAGCACACTTGCTATGTTTGGAGGCATTCTTTAAATACTTTTTCTATTGCCCCAACCGGTTGCATATTCATAAACCACTATGCATATTCATACTTTCCCACAAACTAGTTTACATGTTCTAGGAACTGTTTTGCATGGCCCCTCTTTGGGTCTGCCTTTTGAGAGCATGTGTGTTTCTTGGCTGTGGTTTTAGTCAATCTTCATTATCACCTCCAGTTTGGGCCTTGGTTTATACTTTTTTTAGATGGCAGATGCTGATAGTTGGCACATCAGTAGCAGGGTTCTCATCACATGTTCATGGATGTTATCCCGACCAAACAGAGAGTCCATTTATAAGCATAACTATAAATCAGCTATCTCACTACCATGACCAAGCAAAAACATAAAAACTATAACCTTACAGCAGAGTTATTTTAACATTATACATATAACACTCATCTTAATATTTGTGAAAAGCTAACTCTATAATATGTATTTATAACAAAAGCCTTTATTTTTAAAAGGTCTAATAGAAGCATATGCTTTAGTGTACATATTGCCATTTTTTTAGTAAAAAATTTTTCTTTAGTAAATTCTCCCCATCTATATATTGTTGAATATAAGAAAATGGGGAGTGTCCCTCCCTGAAGTTATTGTTTCTATATGTTTATATTGTTACCACGGTGTCTTTTATAGAAAATTGCAATTTGAAATTAGGTATTATTTTAGTCTGTGTGTTTACAAATGTCAGAGGGACATTTTGGCTTTTTTTCTACTAGTCCACTTTTCATGAAAGTGAGATTTTACTTGATTAAACAAAGAAGGAATAAATGCCTTGCTTGTAATTTTCATTGTCTAAATCATGCCTGTTTATATGTGCTTTTGTGGTTGTTACAGCATAAACATAATCAGTATAAGACTGTTATTAAATGTATTTACTCCAGCTGATATAGGTGGATATATAGCCTGTCAAGGACGATATTAATAAGTAATTAAATTTGGTTCATAATTAACAGAGCAGGTCAATGCTTTTTGTTATGATTAATAGTAGTATTGGTCCATTTAAAATATCTCCATATGTATTTATTTGGAAAATGTCTTTGAGAGATTATGTATTTTCCTGTATTTTTGTTTGCTAGAGAGCACAGCTCTAACTAGTAGCCAGGAAGCATGTTGCAAACACCAAGAGCTAATTCAAAACAATGTAGTGCATTACCTACTTGATGAACATGTTAATGGAACATACCATATTGACAGACAATAACCCTATAATAATTTATCAGACTTTTAATTTTAAAATAAATATTTTCCCAATAAACCCTCACCGTCTTTTGCCAATAACCGTGATTTCATTTTTATGGAGAAATTTTTAATGTATAATTAAGCGTACTTTGTTCTGTTTGAAATCCTATTTGTCGTGATTACAGTCCAGAAAAAGCTTGGCTTCATTCCCATCATATGTTGAAGGTAAGATATATTTCATAACTTAATGTTTTTTTATTTTATGAAGAACTCAAATATTTTTAATGTATAGAATTTTTTTTATGTGCAGAATATAAAACTTGCCAGGGTTGGATGAACTGATTTAGATTAAACTGCGTCCAACCTGAAACTTGAATAAAATCCTAGTAGGCTTTTTTGAAAGTTGAGTAAAATCTCTCTCTTATTTTGTAACACTTTATTGATGGCTCCTGCCACATTTCTGCTGGTTCTATCGATATAATTTAAATCACTGATTTAAAAAATCACCATGGAATTAATAATCTATGTGAATTTGTGTGTAGAGAATAGTTTGTTGTCTGATAAGGAATAAAGGTTAGACAAAATAATCAAAATCTCCACAAAACTGAGATTTAATTGGCAGGCAAGTAGGAGGAAACACTGATTTTCAGGTACTTATCCTCTGATTAAATAACCCTTATGCTTTATAGAATGACAAAAAAAGAAGCTGATGTCCTATTTAATTTGGAATTCCTTAAGTGCTTTACAGTGTACTGTCTTTAGACTGTAAATTTTAGAATTGGTTTAGTCTTTAAAAGTATATGTTTTATATTTTAGAAACCTGCGACCAGATGAACTGGTATAAGTTACATAGGTTGCTTTGAAACTAGCTGAGATTTGGAAATTCAAACCAGTGAAAAATCTGTCACTGGTAGACAGCCCTCTGTCACAGACCATCGTAAAGTGTGTCCCTGCCCCACAGCAAATAAAAAATCTCTTAGCATTCTCTGAGATACCAGTCCAGTGGGCTGTTACTTAAAACACTGAACACACTATTTTTATGCAGGTAATTGATAATATGAAAAAATCTTTCACCTGTACTACATTTCTATTCAAGATATAATTTCATACTCTAACATAATGCACAGAGGAGGAGGCTTGTAAAAAACAGTGCTGTTGTTCTGCAAGTGTGTTCACACCTCAAAAAAAAGTTTCTCTTTGCTTCTGAATATGCTTCCTGTCTTTTCTGTACTTCTTTCACCCAATGTTAAGATTTTGTGTTTTGATCAAGAACTATGCTATAAAGAGTTTGATAATGGAAGTGGTGATAAGGCCTTTATGCATAGAGTGTCAAATATCAGCAATTAGAATACTGTATAGTTTCAGGGCTTGAGCAATAATATGCCAATATATTGCACTTTAGACGCTATGTGGTTGATTGGATGTGGTTGGTAAGATGCTGATGCTGTCAGGCCTGAAACAAGCACCTACTATAATGATATCAGGATGCTTGCCCTATCCCATCTGAGTGTTCCCCCGATAGCCAGGGAAAGTACCCCAAACCCCCCCAGCTGTTCTGATCATGGAAGCAGGTTTGACATGTGGGATATGGTCAGAACAACAGGTTTTGTTCTTTGTCTGGATTTAGACTGCAGTGACTGATCAAGCACAGGGTATCCCAATGGGAGCCCACAAACACTACAGATCACATGATTTACATACTAATCGTAGAATAGTTTGGGTTGGAAAGGACCTGTATAGGTCATTTAGTCCAACCCCCTTGCAATGACCAGGGACATCTTCAACTAGATCAGGTTTTCCAGAGCCTCATCCAACCTGACCTTGAATGTTTCCTGGGATGGGGCATCCACTGTCTTTCTGGGTAACCTATTCCAGTATTTTACCATCCTCACTGAAAAAAAATTTCTTCCTTATATCTAATCTAAATCTACCCTCTTTTAGTTTAAAACCATTACCCCTTATCCTATAACAACCGACCTGCTAAAAAGTTTGTCCCCATTTTTCTTAGAGGCCCCCTGTAATTACTGAAAGGCCACAATAAAGTCTTCCTGGAGCTTTCTCTTCTTCAGGCTGAACAACCCCAATTTTATCAGCCTTTCCTCATAGGAAAGGTGTTCTATCCCTCTAATAATCTTAGTGGCCCGCCCCTTGACATGCTCAAAAAGGTACATGTTTTTCTATTATCCTTTTTCCTGCTGCTTGGCCCTTCTTTTTGTCATCCTTATATCTCCCTTTCTAATATCCATGCCTGGACTTGGGGCTCCTCACCCACACCTTGAGTCTTTCCAGATGCAGGTCTCCTACTTACATGCACACAGAGTTTTAAAAGTCAGCAGGGAAATATAAAAACACCTGATTCTTCCAGTTGCTGGCACTTAAACCTTGCAGCACTCATATAGGATAGAGGGTGAGAGAACACAGAAAAATTAATTAAGAAAAAGGATTTAATAAGAAGACAGGACAGACTGCACTGATCAGGTACAAGGTTTAGTCAAACAAGTATACTGACTGGCAGCCTGCTTACATGCAACCGGCCTCTTCTATCCCCCTTTTCTCCATTTTCCCATGCTTTTACTTCCTCCCCCTACCGCGCATCTACCTTGATCTATCCCATTCTCCACCCTGGTCTCCTCACATATAAACAACCCACCTCTAATTGCTTTTTCCCTACTGTTCCATTTTGCTACAACCATACTCAAATTTAGCAGTTCTGATACCAGTCCCTAGACACTCAGCCTTATATGCCACAGTTACCCAGGAACTGCTGGCCTTGCAATGTTCCACTCCCCCAAAGGCCCTCAAAGCTCCTTGACAGGTGTCTGTGAAGTCTCACATAGCTCCCCTTTAACCACCAGTGCAATCCAGCCATCCCTCATGTTACTGCCTGTAACTTTTGGCAGCTTCTCACTGTTACCTGTCACGTCTGGCAATTTCTCATGTCATGGCCAGTAGTTTTCCACATCCTGTTCAATTACCTAAACTTTGGGCCACAGCCTAATTAGTAGCCCAATCATTTAACTGCAGTACTAACAATACAAATTCCATTCCTTTGTGTTTCATTCTTGAAAGTGACTAGTGTCCATAATTCCTTTAATTTTTTGGGTGTCCATTTATGTAGTATCTGAACAGACTGAGCACACTCAAGGTACCTCAAAATCAATAGTCGTAAACTTTCATCTATAAAGAATCCATAAATTGGGAAAGGTTAATTGTTATAGATGAGTAATGCGATGGTTGGCTCTCACAATTAAGGGGTGAATATTAGGTGTATGTTAAGAGAAGTTTTGTAGATGATAGTTATGTTTCCCCTCCCCCATACATTGTTATCACGGGATAGTCTTAGTAGTTGGGGCATTTGGAAGGGCCGGCTTGTTACTTTGGTAACTCCAGACCTCCAATCAAGATGTAAGAAAGTGACCTCCACCATTGGGCAGTGAAGAAGGAGTCGATTGACAAGACTTTGGGAGGGGCTAGAGGTATAAAAGGTGGAACATCCACTGTGTAGATGAGCACATGGTGGTTGAATCCTTTGCTCCCAGTGCTGTGTTTCTCCTTATTCAGTCTTCTGTTGTATTTTGATAAGGTCTTAATAAACCTTTTAAATTTTTGAAAGTGAGCATCGTTTCTCACATTAATGATAAAGTTTGCGTATGTACTCATATCTGTGTGTATATTATGAGGGTGATTAAGATTAGCTACTAATTTTTTTATTAACTTAATAATGACACATTCTTTTCAGGGTTAAAGTTCTCAGTCCTTGTTCATGTCATGTTTGGTGAATTAGAAGGAAATTGGCATTTTTTGTGTTATGTTCAACTTCAGGATTTAGCACCTATTAAATCTCCGTCGAACTCTTGAGCTGACTAGAAACTGTTATAAAAGGATCAGGTTTTGTTCCTAGCAAAATAGAGAGCAAAATCAGTTTATACTTCTTGATAAAATATAGAAAATTTTACCAATTCTCTCAAATTATGATTATCTGTACGTTTTCACTGGCCTTAAACACAGAATTTTTTTCTTACTTGTAGCAAAACAAGACACTTCTTGGATAAACCTTCCTTTTTCTCAGATCATGAGAATTTTAACATATATAGAGAAAAGCCCTGTCTTCTGCAGATATAATCTCCAAATACCTAAAAACCTGTACATGGTATCTGTTTCTCTGCACTGACTTGTGAGGTGATTTTTACTTTGAGTTTAACTTTACACAGAACCTGATGAGAGCTGAAGTCATTAAGCACCTTGCAGGACTAAGACAGTAGCTTTTTCCAAATGCAAGAGCCCTTGCTCTGTATATTTACCATAAAAATATTCTTGTTTAACACCTTCTCCCTCCTTATACAACACCCATGTTGGCAATGAGTGTGATTTTGATAACATTGATCTCCTGTATTATGGAGAGGTGTATGTGAGGTGTGTATCTGTCATGGTTTGACAGTGGCCAAATTCCAGGCAACCACGAAAGTTGCTCACTTGTCCTCCCCTGCTACAGCTGGGCAGGGGAAAGAAAAAAAAATTAAACGAAAGATTCATGAGTTGAGATAAGGACCGTGAGAAAACACTCCAAGGGCAAGACAGGCTCAACTTAGAGGTACAAAGAGGGTTTATTACTAACAAAATCAGAGGAGGATAATGAGAAGTAAAATAAGCCTTTAAAAACACCTTTTCTTCCCCCAACCCCTCCCTCCTTCCCACTGACAGTGCAGGGAGGCAGGGCGGTGGGGTTTCTGGTCAGTTCTTCACCCAAGGTTTTCTTCTGCTGCTTAGGGAGAGGAGTCCTTCCCCTGCTACGCCGTGGGGGTCCCTCCCACAGGAGACAGTTCTCTGTGAACTTCTCCAGCATGGCTCCAATCTCACGAGCAGCAGTTCTCCCAAAACTGCTGCAATGTGACTTCCTCCCGTGGGCAAACAGTCCTCCCAAAACTGCTGCAACGTGGGTCATTCATCTACAGGGTGCAGTCCTCCAAGGACAGGCTGATCCAGCTTGGAAGCAAGGGCCCCCTCTCTCCACCAGGTCTCCCACTGGACCACAGCCTCCTCCAGGCATCCACCCGCTCCGGTATGAGCACCTTCCCCATGGGCTGCGGGTGGATCTCTGCATTCCCCACGGATCCCCATGGGCTGCAAGGAGACAACTGCTTCCCCATGGTCCTCACCACGGCCTGCAGAGGAATCTCAGCTCCGGTGCCTGGAGCACCTCCTCCCCCTCCTTCTTCACTGACCTTGGTGTCTCCATGTTGTTTCCCCTCACATGTTCTCACCTCCTCCTCTTCTCTGGCTAGGAAAAACTGTGCCCTCACTTTGTTTTGATTTTCTTCTTAAATATGTTAGCACAGAGGTGTTACCATCATCTCTAATTGGCCCAGCCTTGGCCAGCGGCATGTCCCTCTTCAGAGCCCTCAGGGATTGGCTCTGCTGGACACTTTGGAAGCTTCTAGCAGCTTCTCACAGAAGCCACCTCTGTGTGCCCCCCCCCCCCCCCCCCAAAAAAAAAAAACCAGGCCTTGCAAAAGCAACACAGTATCAGAATTGTAAAGCACTCTTGAGGAGAGCACTCTTGAGGAGATTCCACTAGCTGTTCAAAGTGCTGAGAGAACAACTGAAGTATTCTTGTTCCTATGCAAGGACAAAACTAAAGAGCTTATTTTGCTCTAAAGTGAACCCTGCCATATAGGAGAATGATCTGTTGTGAGAAATTGAATTAGAAATTAATTTCTGCTAGAGAGATTGTGAGAAGACATGCTCAGGGGTTTTGTATGCCTTGATTAAAAATACTGATTGTCATGCCATCATGCTAAAATGAAGTAGTTCAGAGGAACATTTACAGCTCTTAGGTACAGGCTCAAGTAGTCAGAATATTTTTTGCCATAGTTTAACGTGATTTTCCCCCCCTGTATTTGTAGTTCCTGGACCTTGTGATCCTGAAGACTTGATTGATGGAATAATTTTTGCTGCCAATTATCTTGGCTCCACCCAAGTCCTCTCTGACAAAACTCCCTCCAAGAATGTGAGAATGATGCAGGCACAGGAGGCTGTCAGCAGAATCAAGGTGAGGATGACTGTTTCTCAAGTTGGTGTTTTAAAGCTACAGATGTGAACTTCTTGTATACTTAAGCCTTCTCATGTTGTGTTATCTGTGGTTTCAGAAATATTAACTAACTAATCTTTCATTTTGCAAGATAAACTGCTTATTTAATGCTGCTTTTGGAACAAGGGTGAATAGAAAAAGTTCCAGATAATTCTAATTTGTACAGTACAACTTCTGCTCTATTCTGTTAGCCAAAAATCTGTAATTGTCAAGGCAGGCTCAAAAGGAGAGACAGAGAAATATGATTAAAGGCTCTAGACAAGTAATAGCTCAAAGAGGCTAAGCTCTGCCTGATAGCCAGTTTTATTAGCTCTCCTGATAAAAAAAAAAAAGGGCAGTTATAGACATACTATGTACAAAACATTGTCTCCTTTGAACAGATACCAGCATAAATCTAACACCCCCAACCCCATCCCCCCCAATGACGTGCCCCCACCCCCCCCTCCAGTGGACCTGACTTAGAAGGATAACGGATACAAAAAACCTGAACCTTAGCTAGGGTATGCAGCTCTGATGCAGGCTCCCAGGAATGGTTCTTTGGGCCATACCTGGCCAAATCAATCAAATACTGCAGGGTACCCCAGGATATCCTGGAA
Source organism: Promerops cafer (assembly GCA_013398275.1). Classification (NCBI taxonomy): domain Eukaryota; kingdom Metazoa; phylum Chordata; class Aves; order Passeriformes; family Nectariniidae; genus Promerops; species Promerops cafer. The sequence continues at coordinate 22,954 of VZSE01004146.1, read as the reverse complement.
TCCAAGATATCCCAGATATGATATTCTCTCTGTCTCTGGACCATAATTGGAGGCAGAGGTCATGGTTACTGCTAGAAGGGATCTGGGTGAATAGATTTTAACAAGGAGATGTGAACAACAGGTTCAATCTTGAGAGCACACGGAAGCTGAAGACAAAACACTCAAACTAACCTGGGCCCCAGTTTTATATAGGCCAAGATAATGGTAGTCTAAATTAGAAAAAAAGCACACCAAATAAACATGTTCACCAGATAGTCTAACATAATCTCCAACCTCAAAATCTGGCACTAGTCACCAATTTTTATCTGCATAGTCTTTGTAAGCAGCCTTTGCTTTTTCCAGCTGCTCTTGAAGAAGCAAATGTATATGCCATAACTGCTCAAGGGAGACAACTCAAGGGAGTCCTCAGGGATGTAAAAGTCAGTTCTTCACTGGCCAAGGAGGGAGACATGGATGCTTAGCATAGAATTACCAAGAGAATTTATTCTCTTACTTTAGCTGTGTGCACAGGGGTACCCCAGCTTAATGCATGGAGGACCCTGATACAGAGGAAAGCAGGGTTTATATATGTTACAATACAGTTGTGTAGACCAGTCAAATTACTCATGTTAAGGGGTGGGCTAACCAGCTACTATTGCTCACATAATCAGTATGTACTTTTCTGCTGCAGGACCACTACATGCTTATCCTGTGCAGGTGGTGTGGATGTATATATCAGTGCTGTGTTAATTTTCATTGCTCTAAATCAACATCCCATGTAGGTGGTGGTGGTGGGGGGGTGGTTTAAACTGGATTCTGGTCAACTGTGGTTCTGGCCATGGTTTTATGCCTGGGTTGTTTTTTTTTAAAGGTAAAACTTTGATTGCTTTTTGTGGGTATGGGGTGTTCTCAGCCAGTGAGAGCCAGTTTAGGTTGGGTCTTCAGATCACATCAGCTCTGAAGTAAAAGCTCATAGTCTCAGGTAATGCTTGTACTTCTAAGGAAGTTGTATTGCAGTAAGCATCTTGTCTTTCACAGGGAAAACCTCCCAGACAGCCTTCAGAGTAGTGGGGTAGTCATGGGGATGAAAACCACATTGCACATAAAAAGGGGTCTGCTGCGTGGAAGAGTGGACATTGCTGTTATAGAGAAATTCTGCCAATGGTAACACAGACACCCAGTCATTCTGATGACAATTAATATAATAATGGAGACACTACTGCAGGATCTGGTTAACCCACTACATCTGACTATTAGACTGTGGGTGATACAGATAGGAAAGACAGAGTTGCATCCCCAGCAGGCCCATAAGCTGTGTCCAGAACTGGGTGGTTAACTGGGCCCCTTGATCCATTACCATGCTATCTGGCAGGCCATGGCAGCAAAAGAAATCCTGCAAAAACAAATGCACAGTCTGAGGGTCTGTGGGCAGTTTCTTTAGTAGAACAAAAATAGCAGCCTTCATAAACAAGTCCACCACCACAAGCACCTATGCCCCTGAGACACGGGCAAGTTCACATTAAAATCCTGTGGTGGGTTGACCTTGGCTGGACACCAGGTGCCCACCAAGCAAGTTGGAAAACAACTCATAGATTTAGATAAGGCAGCTTACTAAAGCAAAAGTGAAAGGCTGCATGTGCACAAGCAAAGAAGAAAAAAAATTATTCTTTACTTCTCTTCAGCAAGCGATATCCAGCCACTTCCCGGGAAGCAGGGTTTTAGCATGCATAGCAGTTGCTCTGGAAGACAAACATTCCAAATAATGAATGCCTCCCCTTCCTCCTCCCTCCCTTAGCTTTTATATCTAAGCTGATATCATATGGTGTGGAATACCCCTTTGGTCAGTTTGGGTCAGCTGACCTAGTTGTGTCCCCTTCCAGGATCTTGCCCACTCCCAGCCCCTTGATGGGGGGGAATGTTGGAGACAGTGCTGATGCTGTGCCAGTGCTGCTCAGTAGTAGTCAAAACACTGGTGTGTTATCAGCACCTTTCCAGCTCCCAGTGCAAAGCACAGCACTGTGAGGGCTGTTGTGGGAAAATGAACTCCAGCTCAGCCAGACACAATACAAATCCATTGAAATAATTTGCCATAGCCACTCAGGACTTGGTAAGGGATTTAGTAGACACTGCAGCCTCTCTGTCAGTTTCTTAGCCTGGACATTGACATTGCAAGCAAGAATATAGCTCGTGACATCCTCATGCACAATAGGCCACCAGTACATCTATGTGACTCAATGCAGTCTTCCAATGACCACCATGCCCTGCTGTCAGCATGTGATGATAATGCTGAAGGAACTGTGTGTGCAGTGGGTCAGCAGGAATATATGGCTGCTCATCATGATACAACCATCCTTCTGCAGATTTTGTGAAGTATCCCTTGCCAGAAACTGCATGACCAAAGAATCACCAACCATTGCTCAATGCAAAGAACTTAAAAAGGCATGGGCCAGCATGGACGCAACAAAATTTTGCAGAGACAAAAAATTACAGAGGGGAGTGGATCGGCCTCAGCAGCTCCTGCTGGGGATTCCTAACATGACAGGGTATCCACCTGTTGTGGTTTCACCCCAGCCAGTAACCAAGCTCCACACAGCTGCTCGCTCACTCCCACACCAGCAGGATTGGGATAAGAATCGGAAGGGTAAAAACTAGAAAACTCATGGGTTGAGATAAAGGCAGTTTAATAAAGAAAGCAAAAGCCACACACACAGGCAAAGCAAAACAAGGAATTCATTCACTGCTTCCCATGGGCAAGCAGGTGTTCAGCCATCCCCAGGAGAGCAGGGCCCCATCACATGTAACGGTGACTCGAGAAGACAAACGCCATCACTCCAAACCCCCCCCCCCCTTCCTCTTTCCCCCCCTGCTTTATATACTGAGCATGATGTCATATGGTCTGGAATATCTCTTTGGTCAGCTGGGGTCACCTGTCCCATCTGTGTCCCCTCCCAACTTCCCATGCACCCCCAACTTCCTTGCTAGCATGGCATTAAGAAAAGCAGCAAAGGCCTTGGCTCTGTGTAAGCCCTGCTCAGCAATAACAAAAACACCTCTATGTTATCAACCCCGTGTTCAGCAAAAATCCGAAACACAGCCCCATACCAGCCACTGGAAAGAAAATTAACTGCATCCCAGCCAAAATCAGCACACCAAGCTACCATTCTGTTTGTCCAGTCTATAGGTGATATTAAATGGAAATTAAGAGAAAAGTTGCCCAACAAGTCAACTGGGGAGAGAGGCACTTCGGGTTCCTAAAACATTCCACATTTCATTAGTCAGTCAGTACCAAAGCAAGCTCAGCAGGACCCACAAGAAGGTGCCTCCACTCAGCAAACACCTCATGGATGGCCAACAACTCTCCCAGATATCATAATTCCTCTTTGCTTCAGTCAACTGTCAGAAGAAATGGGCACAAGGATGAAACTGTCCATCGGATGCACCATGCTGAGACAGTATGACTCCAATGGCATGGGCAGAAGCATCTGCCTCCAATACAAAAGAACAGCTGGTGTCTGGGTGGACTAAAACCTGGGCTGTTGTAAATGCCTGCTTCAAGTCATCAAAGGCTCCCTGAATCTCAGGTGTCCACTAAAATGGGACACACTTAAGAGTCAGTGCTGTGAACAAAGCAACCTTTTGAGCAAAATTCTGAATAAAACACTGATAAAAATTGGCAAAGCTCAAAAAGAGATGCATATCACAAATCACTGAGGAGACCTTATCTCCTTCCACAGTAGGTAGGGGTTTCACTTGCACAGGGCCAGGTCAGTTAGCATATCCTCTGGTATTAACTAGACACATGGCTTCTGTTATATTTGCATCATAATACTTGAATGTCCCAGCACCCATGGCTCTCAGTATAGATTTTAATAGTCCATTGTATCCTTTAATCTTCCCAGAGTCTAGTGCATGATAAGGCATGTGATACACCCACTCAATACCATGTTCCTTGGCCCAGGTGTCTATGAGGTTGTTTAGGAAATGAGTCCCATTGTCTGACTCAATTCTTTCTGGGGCGCTGTGCTGCCACAGACCATGCTTTTCAAGGTCCAGGACAGTATTTTGAGTGGTGGTGTAAATTACAACAATTTGAAGATATATCCCTAAGAATTTGTACCCCAACCCCACTAGTCCACACATGGCCTCAAGTCTCTATCCTTCTTTTTTACAAAAAATACAGGGGCACCAAAGGGTGGAGTACTGAATATAACCCTGGGCTAAGCCATCCTCACTATAAGCATTCAAGGCCACCACCAATGGTTCTGACAGAGGATAGATACAACCCAAGGAGAGAGGAATGTCTGGTAACAGTGCAATAGAAATATCATACATCTGATAGGGGGTGGAGAGTAAAGTCTCCATTTGCTTTTTCTCAAAGACATCTAAAAATCCCTAAATTCTGGTGGCAGGTGGCTTGGGGAAGTTGACGCTGCCAGCACAGCATACCCGGCAAGTGCTACCACCTGCCTGGAACCCTAGCCAACTACTGTTGTCAGAGCCCACTGTACCCTACCAGCTGCAGTGGGAGGGAGAAAGCAGCAGCAGCCCCTGCCTCAGTGGCAGGAAGGTAAATTCTTCTCTGTGCCCAACAAACCATTGGGTCGTGCCAGACTAACTAAGACATGCCCAGGATGATTGGATAAAAGGGCATGGAGAGGACATGTAGCAGGACTTCCCCTCTGCCACAGAAGAGCTTATCTGTTATGTCCATCAGCTGGTGCAATAGCTCAGGGTATCTTCCCCCTCACATGAATTGGTGAGATAACCCAGGCCGGACATCTGTCCAGTAGTGAGTTATCTCTGGCACCAGGGAGGTAGGATTCTCAGCTGACAATAAACATCTCATCTTGAGAGGAAGATGTAGGAAGATAAGCTGGAATTTCTGACTGACAGACATTTCACTTTACAAACCATAAAAGCTACACAAAACTTTCACAAAGCAGAAATCTTCTGCATACTCCCTGGAAATGTGTAGGGCTTGTCCCCAAAGTTTGGATGCATCTTCATGGTTTCTTTTCCAGAAGTTGAGTGAAAGGGCTCCATGTGTACTCCATCATCAATTCGGTGGTAAGTTACATTGACTTCTAATCTATACTATTTCTTCACTAGCTGTAATATAGGTACCTTATTGTGCACTGTATCTGTATCTACTAGTAGTTCTTTGCTTTATCCTGTGTAGTAAGTAGTCTATTTAAAGTCTTCTGTCTGTTAATCTTGTGTCTATTCAATAAATAATGCATTTTATAATAGACCTAATTGGCCATTCTTAAGAACTTGTGAGTGAGAGCAATTTGGGGTGCAGGCCGCCTCGAATAGAGCTACTGCCAGAAATCTGAGCCTAAGGCAGGACTCGTCTAAAAGCTCTCACTCCATTTGTAACAGGACAGAAACAGAAATAAACTCCCAGCATTCTGGAATAACAGAGAGCTACAAAAGTGGGGTCTGCCACTCAGTGGGACACCACACCCCTCCCTCCTTTGTGACAGGTTTCCCCTCAGTTTTCTGACTCCACAATGGCAGATGCTGAAAGGAGCAATTCAGAAAAGAGCAAAAAATCCCAGCTGTCTAAGAAGGTAGCTGTAGTGGTTTTGGTTCGCCAATTTGAGATTTCCCAGCCAATGCACCAATTAGTGTGGTGGGTTCAGTGCTGGCTAAACACCAGTGCACTCACTAGAATGTACTTACTCAGTTCCTGCTGTGAGATAGGATTAGGAGGAAGGCAAAGCAGGCTCAAAACTTTAAAAGGGTATAAAGAAAAGTTTATTAACGGTAAATAAAAGAAAGAGTAATAAGAATCAAAACAAAACCTTCAGAACACTTCTCCTCCCCCTACAACCTTTTCTTTCCCCCTGACAATGCACAGAAACAATTCAGTCAGTTTAGCACTTCTAGAATAGTCTTTCTTCAATTCACTTCAGGAGAGAAGTCCTTGTTAATTTATGGAAACTGCTCCACCAGAAAACAGTTCTCTCATGGCTTCTAATTTTCATGAATAGCAGCCGCCCAGGAAATCTGCAATCGTGAAGTCCCTCCCATTTTCCACAGCTTTTCCCACAGCTGTGTTTATGGGCCATGTCAAGTTATGGGGTACTATTTTAAGGATGAGCTGTTCAAAAACAAAAGTTCTCTTTATCTATCTCTGAGATCATCTTCATCTCTGGAAACAGAGGTCTTCTCTCCCTGGGGGCACAGGGTCTTCATCACTCCTCTCTCTCTGTTCAAACTTCTTATTAAATTCACAGCTATTTCAACATTTGCCTGTTTCAACACAGGTTTGCACAATTCATCCCTCCATAATTCTTCAATGTGTTATAGGGAAAAGAAAGGTCTGATGGATCAATTAAATCCTTCTTCATAGCTTTACAAGAGGATTTCAGCCCCGAGATCAAGGCATCTCCTCATCACTCACATCTGGGACTTGATTTCCTCTTCGCTGACCTCGGTGTCTTCATGTTGCTTCTCTATGTGCCTGCACTTTATCCTTATCTCTCACTCGAGGGAGAACTGAAGCACTGAAAGAGTTAATATCTCACCTGGAGCCTGCAGATGGTCACGTGACCCTGGCCGGGCTTGGTAGCTTGCAGTCCGAACTGTGGCTGGGCTGGGGGGG
>VZSE01004146.1:3984-16058 GCA_013398275.1 Promerops cafer | reverse complement strand
GCCCAGCGGACCCTGGCTCAGCCCGGGCTGGCGGCAGGGGCAGGGCTTAGAGACAGCAAGATGTTAGCAGCCGCAGCCACGGCCGGCCCGGCCTCGGCCCTGCGGCCTCCCCTCCCCCTGCCCAGCAGCCGATGGGAGGGGGGTCCAGCCCCGCAGCAGGGGCCACCCAACCCAGCCCGTTACCTCTTTGATGGCTGGAAAAGAAAGAGGGATTTCCCGGGATTTTTCGTTTTTTACATGGGTGTTCAGAGGCGTATCAGCTTTCTCAGTGGTTTAACAGATTGTCAATTCTCAAAGCTAATTACTGATTGGTTTTTTGTCAGACACAGAGGAAACTGCTAGCAGCTTCTCTTAGAACATCACTTCAGTGATGCAAAACCAGCATCCCCTCAGTTTTCTGACTCCACAGTGGCAGATGCTGAAAGGGGCAATTCAGAAAAGAGCAGAAAATCCCAACTGTGTGAGAAGGTAGCCTAGACAACTTTCTCCTCTGCTGATTTCTCAGCAGGGGGAGAAGGGGACTGGGCAAACCCTGCCCCAATTTGCATCTGTTCCCCCACTGTTACGCTGTCAGCAGCAGGGCCAGGGCTGGTGAGGCAGACTTGGAAAGTGGCCAAGTGAGCCCCAACCCTGACACCACCAGCATGGCACCTGCTTTACCACTCTGCCAAGCATAGAGGACCTCCAGGAGCAGCAGGGGCCTGAAGCCAGAGCAGAACCAGACAAGCACAGGAGCAACACTCCTTAAGAAGCACATTTAATGGCAGACTGCAAATCTTCTGGTGACAGCCCCTGAGCTACCTCTAAATCCACATCGCCAGCCAGGCCATAAATATAGAGCGGTAACAAAGGGTCATCCCCCCAGTTCAGCTCTGATGACATGCAGTTTGATATAGAATCATAGAATCATTGAGGCTGGAAAAGACCTTTAAGATTATCATGTTCAACTGTAAATCTAGCACTGCCAAGCTCACCTGTAAACCATGTCCCTGAATACCACCTTCAAGGATGGTGACATTACGACTTCCCAGGGCTGCCTGTTTCAATGCTTGACAACCCTTTCGGTGAAGAAATTTTTCCTAATATCCAATCTAAACCTCCCCGGGGACAACTGGAATCTGTTTGCTCTCATCCTGTCACTTGTTACCTGAGAGAAGAGACTGACTCACTCCTTGCTAACACATCCTTTCAGGTCATTGTAAAGAGTGATAAGGTCTCCCCTGAGCCTCCTTTTCTGCAGGCTGAATGCCCCCAGCCCCCTCAGCTGCTCCTCATAAGACTTGTGCTCCAGACCCTTCACGAGTTTCATTGCCTTTTGGACATGTTCCAGCACTTCAATGTCTTTCTTGTTGTGTGGGCCCAAAACTGAACACAGGATTCGAGGTGCAGCATCACCAGTGCCAAGTACAGAAGATAATCACTTCCCTGGTCCTGCTGGCCACACTATTTCTGATACAAGCCAGGATGCCATTGGCCTTCTTGGCCGCCTGGGCACATGCTGGCTTATGTTCAGTTGGCTGTCAACCAGCACCCCCAGGTCCTTTTCTTCTGGGTCTTGAGGAGTAAATATGCTCCGGGTAGCTCTGTTTGCAAGCTGCAGATTGAGATGCAGATTGAAATGCAGATTGAGCTCTGGGTGGGAGCCCAACACAAGAGGCCTTGAACTGCCAACCTTTGGGATAACAAAGGACAGGAAGACCAGCCAGGTGAATGGACACCAAGAGCCACATTAGGAGCCAGGAATTGCTGACCCTTTGGAGAACAAAGGAAATGAAGATGGATGGATCTGGGCCTGATCCCCTGGTTGTCCTGTAGGTGCCATGTGACGGCACTCAATCTATTCCCTAACCTTCCCGGGCACCAAGGTCAGGCTGACAGGCCTGTAGTTCCCTGGATCCTCCTTCCGACCCTTCTTGTAGGTGAGCGTCACATTGGCCAACCTTCAGTCATCTGGGACCTCCCCAGTTAGCCAGGACTGCTGATAAATGATTGGAAGTAGCTTGGTGAGCACTTCTTCCAGCTCCCTCAGTACCCTCGAGTGGATCCCATCCAACCCCATAGACTTGTGCTGGTCTAAGTGGTGTAGCAGGTCGCTGATCATTTCCTCCTGGGGTTATGGGGGATTCATTCTGCTGCCTGTCTCTGTCTTCCAGATCAGGGGGATGAGTACCCCGAGAACAACTGGTCTTGCTATGAAAGATTGAGGCAAAGAAGGCATTAAGTATCTCTGCCTTTTCGTCATCCTTTGTCACTATGTTTCCCCACACATCAAATAAAGGATGGAGACTCTCCTTAGCCCTCCTTTTGTTGCTGATGTATTTATAGAAACATTTTTCATGGTCTTTTACGGCAGTGGCCAGATTAGGTTCTAGTTGGGCTTTGGCCTTCTAATTTTCTCCCTGCATAATCTCATGACATCCTTGTAGTTCTCCTGAGTTGTCTGTTCCTTATTCTAAAGGTGATACACTCTCCTTTTTGTCCTGGGTTCATGTCAAAGCGCTCTGTTCAGTCAGGCCAGTCTTCTTCCCCAGTGGCTTGTGTTTCAGATCCTGTATTGATAAGGACAGTAGAACAGAACAGCATAGCCTTGGAGAAAGAGATAAAGGATGTAACTTAGGCAAACAGGATGCTAGCTCAGCTCTGTAAGGCTGACAAAGCAGGAGTTATGCAAAACAACAGTATTGCACTTATCCAAGAGCTGGCATCAAAGAAACGGCCACCTCAAATATTATGGCAGCGGACGCTGAAGAACACTGAAGAAGACCCCAAAAGACCATATAAGGACTTCTGATAAGGGGTGCAACTATGTAAAATAGAGTAATACATATACATCAAGTAAGCGGAGATAGCTAATGAATATGTAATCTGTGGGTGCCTTATTTTTCTCCTTGTTAGAGTCGGGATTAAAGACGAGATGCAGTTTCTCTTGTTCGGACTCAGATGTTTATTAATTCTTATCTATGTCACAGTCTCATGAGCTGTGAGTTCTAGCTAGCAAATCGAGAAAATGGCCTCGTCTTCTTTCTCCCAAGGTCTTTTAGGCGCTAAACTATCCAATTAAGAAGGGGCACCTAAATTATTTCTATTTTTGACCCAATAACCAAAAACCCGAAGTCCTCACTGCGGACTCTCCTGTCCAATTACAAACTACCACCCAAAGTCCAAGAAGAAGGAGCTGAAGAAGAACTAGCCAACGCCCAAAAACCTCCATCTTGCCCCATATATACTATATTACTCTAAAACCTTAAACCCTAAGTTTTCCACCCTGTGATATTACACACTTTTATTCAAACTACATACCCATAATCTCAGTGCTATCACTCAGTGTTGGAAGCCTTCTCCACGGCCTCAGGTCAAATGCTGTGCTTTTCTGAGGGTCAGTACCTCTCAGCACAGAAAGCCTAAAATTCTCAGTAACCAGGGTTCCAACAGTAATCAGTGTGTATGATAAGAACTCTGTTTACCCAATGATCAGTGTACTTGATTAGAAGAAGGATCCTCCGAGTGACCAGCAATAAAGAATGCCTGCTATCTAATACTAAAAACTGTGTTGGAAAGTNACCTTAAACCCTAAGTTTTCCACCCTGTGATATTACACACTTTTATTCAAACTACATACCCATAATCTCAGTGCTATCACTCAGTGTTGGAAGCCTTCTCCACGGCCTCAGGTCAAATGCTGTGCTTTTCTGAGGGTCAGTACCTCTCAGCACAGAAAGCCTAAAATTCTCAGTAACCAGGGTTCCAACAGTAATCAGTGTGTATGATAAGAACTCTGTTTACCCAATGATCAGTGTACTTGATTAGAAGAAGGATCCTCCGAGTGACCAGCAATAAAGAATGCCTGCTATCTAATACCAAAAACTGTTGGAAAGTTTCTGTCTGGCCAATTTTGGTATCAGTACATTTAAGATTTCCTTCTTGAAGAATGTTGAACCTTCCTGGTGTCCTTTGCCCTTCAGGGCTGCCAGCCAAGGGACTCTCTCAACCAGGCTCCTAAACAGGCCAAAGTCTGCCCTCTGTAAATCCAGGGTGGCAGTACTGATGGCTCCCCTCCCTAATTCTCTGGAAATCAAAACCTCATCATTTTGTGGTCGCTGTGTCCAAGACGGCCTCCGACCAACATGTCACCCACAAGTTCTTCTCTCTTTGCAAACAACAGGTCCAGTGGGGGCACCACCCCTGTTTGGCTCAGTCACCAACTGTGGGTGTGGGTCCGTAGTGATGCAGAGTCCCCAGGCAGGTGCAAAGGAGAGCCGCTTTATTGCAAAAGCCAGGCCTTTTTAAGCAGTTAGTCCATTATCAGCTACATAGTTTTAAACCATAACAAACATAGTTCAACCAACCACCATACACCATGATGTGAACGCGCGATGGTTATATAACTTGTTTTTCTACCTCTAATTCAGCTGAGTCACTTTCCCATAGTCCTTTTCTACTTAGCCGAAGTAACAGGCCTGAGCCATGATTTTACAAGGCCTGCCTTTTGTAAGGTTTTACCTATATGCAACAGCCAACTGTGTCAGGAAGTTCTCTTCCACACACTCCAAGAACCTGCTAGACTGCTTCCTCTCTGCTGTGTTGTATTTCCAACAGACATCTGGTAACTTGAAGTCCCCCATGAGGAAGACGGCTAGCGATTGCGAGACTACCCTCAGCTGCTTATAGAATATTTGTAGTGGGTTGATGCTGGCCAGATGCCAGGCACCCACCAAACCCATTCCACCACTCCCTCTGCAGCTGGACAGGGGAGAGAAAATATAATGAAGGGTTCATGGGTTGAGATAAGGACAGGGAGAGATTGCTCACCAAATACCATCACAGGAAAAACAGGCTCAAATTAGAAATACGAAATGAATTTATTACTAACAAAATCAGAGCAGGATAATGAGAAGTAAAATAAGATCCTTAAAAACACCTTCCCCCACCACCCCTCCCTCCTTCCCAGCTCTACCTCCCTCCCCAGTGGCACAAGGAGACAGGGAATGGGGGTTATGGTCTGTTCATCACCCATGGCTTCTCCTGCTGCTCAGGGAGAGGAGTCATTCCTCTGCTGCACCATGGGGTCCCTCCCACAGGAGACAGTTCTCCATTAACTTCCCCGACATGAGTCCATCTCATGAGCAACAGCTCTCTGCAGCCTGCTGCAATGTGAGTCCATCCCACGGGCAACAGTCCTCCCCAGACTGCTGCAGTGCAGGTCTGTCTTCCACGGGGTGCATTCCTTCAAGGACAAGCTGCTCCAAGCAGAGGATCCTCTCTCCACGGGCCTCCCATGGGGTCACAGCCTCCTCTCAGGCATCTACCTGCTATGGCGTGGGGCTCCTCCATGGGCTGCGGGTGGGTCTCTGCAACCCTGTGGATCTCCATGGGCTGCAGAGTGACAGCCTGCTTCACCATGGGCTGCAGAGGAATCCCAGCTCTGGCACCTGCAGCATCTCCTTCTTCACTGCCCTTGGTGTCTGCATNATATATTATTCTAAAACCTTAAACCCTAAGTTTTCCACCCTGTGATATTACACACTTTTATTCAAACTACATACCCATAATCTCAGTGCTATCACTCAGTGTTGGAAGCCTTCTCCACGGCCTCAGGTCAAATGCTGTGCTTTTCTGAGGGTCAGTGCCCTTCAGCACAGAAAGCCTAAAATTCTCGATAACCAGGGTTCCAACACTGCACACACCATCTTTTTTTTTTCTCTCTTTCTTATTAAAGATGTTATCACAGAGGCATTACCACCATTTCTAATTGGCCCAGCCTCGGGCAGCAGCATGTCCATCTTCAGAGCCATCAGGGATTGGCTCTGCCAGACATAGAGAAGGCTTCTGGATCTTCTCACAAAAGCCACCCCTGTAGCCCCCCCGCCACAAAAACCAGGCCATGCAAACCAAATACATCTGCCTCTTCATCCTGGTTGGGTGGTCTATAACAGGCTCCCACCATGATCTGTGCCTTGTTGGCATTTCCCCTGGTTCTTGCCCATAAACACTCAACCCTAGTGTCGCCATCATTAAGCTCCAGACAATCAAGACACTCTCTAACATACAGGGCTACCCCACCACCTCTCCTTCCTTGCCTATCCCTTCTAAAGGGTTTATTGCCATCCACCACAACTCTCCAGTTGTGTGAGTCATACCACCATGTATCTGTGATTAGCTTTTCAAAGAGTGATTTCAAAGCCAACCTAGACTCCTAGGTTATCTGGATGTTTTTGAATTTTGAGATTATCTATTATTTTTGTTGTCTGAAAAAAGCATCTGGACAGGCTTGTACCTTTACTCACGCACTACCTCCTATTAGGGATCTTCAGCCACCTTGGAAACATGCTAAAACAGGCATTGCATTTGGACACGAGGAAAACAAAATCTCATTGTTGAAAAGGAAGTATCCATCCTTATATGGACGCAAACCACGTGATTTTCAGACAGTTAATTCAGCTAGCATAGAGCATACAACATTCAGCAGTGTTAACAGTGCAAGGGAACACAGCAATGTGAGGAGCCTGATGGTCATTGACTATTTACAAACAACACAAGAGACGGAGTGTAGCACCAAGAACATGACTCTTCTTGCTTGGACTTGCCCAATGTGTTCCAAGTGCACTTTTTGCAGTTACAGGAAAACACTTGGAAGCTTCTTGCTCAGCATGACTGATTGAACATTGGCAAACCTTGCTTTTACCATTGTTTGTCCCTTTGTTTATTGCTTTCTGGACTGTGACTGTTCTGTCACATGGAAAGATGATTACTCTGTATGGCTAAAATGCATCTTTATCTTATAAGGACTTTTTGCTACTGTAATTCTTCCTGGGCAGTGTTTTCAGCTGAGAAGGTGACCTGAATGTGAAAAACGAGGTTCACTTCTGGTAAAATATAAAAGGTTTAATAAGAATAAAGACAATAGGAGACAAACATAAAGCAAAGGGTTAGTACGGCCAGGTGCCTTGGCATTCAGCCAAGAAGCACAGCTACTAGGGTTGGAGACATTCTTTAAATACCTTTTCCATTGCCCCAACCTGTTGCATATTCATACATCACTATGCATATTCAAACTTTCTCATAGTCCATCTCTGTTATCAGCTCCAGCTTTGGGCCTTGGTGCATGCTTTTTTCAGATGGCTGATGCTGATAGTTGGCACATCAATAGCAGGGTCCTCATCACACTGTTCGTGGATCTTATCCCGACCAAACAGACAGTCCATTCACAAGCACAACTATATATCAGCTATCCCACTACCACGACTAAGCAAAAAACCAGAAAAACTATAACCTTACAGCAGAGTTATTTTAACATTGTGAAAAGCCCATAATATAACACATACTCATAACCTATAGTTAGGGTTACATGCCTTAACTTATACATTACTCAAACATTTCTTTGAGTTTGGGTGTTTTAGCTTATCATCAATAAATTTCGGGTGACTTGTTTTCACACTCTCCTTGAGAAAAGTTATGTGTCTTCCTCCCCTCTTCCAGGCATTTCCTCCCATCTGCTGTTCTGGTTTGTGTTACTGTTATCACACAGATAAACCCAGAAGAAGATAATCTTACATATTTTAGTCACACGAAGGACCCACACAGCTAGCAATACATGCTTAACTTACGAGATTGCAAGTGAACATACAAATGCGAAAGCCAACCTTATTATATATTTATAACACTGAACAAATGAACAAATGAGTATCTGCCAGTGGACCATAAATTCACCTCCTTAGAAAAGGAAGCTGTGTGAACGAATGCATGCAGGATACACCAAGATGACCACAACTCACAGCTCAAGTGCAAAGAGTCGATTTATTCCATCATCTCGCTGGCTGGAGGACTCCAAAAGCAGAGACACATACACTGCTGAACTCATATTATCAGGGGCAAAGAGCAGCTAGCCCTGAGTCCTGCGTTACATAAAATAGGGGGCCTGGGGCATGCGCAAATCTTCCCCGGGCTGTGTTTTACAATCTCCAAACTTCTTATCTCTCCTCCCCCTTACAAAGAGGCCTCCAGCCTGTCTGAGGAATGCTTTTAAGTTTGTTAACAACACTTTGTTATCTGGGTGAGAAAAATCTTCTTTAATAGACAGAAAACAATCCAAAGCAAACACAAATACATGAATTCTCTCACACTGAGTATTTCCTAAAATCTCCCAGGTGCAAGGTTGGTCTTTGAGCTAAAACAATTCTAAAGACAACTTATTTTCCTCTCTCCTCACCAATCTTCCATTTTTCCAACCCTTTCAGATGATACCTGTTTCTTAAGCTGTTTCTCCTCATATACCTGACTTGCTATCCCTCTAAGCTGCTATATCCCAATACTGAGTAAGTACAACCAAAATGCAATTAGTACAGGTCTTTTCCACTTTCTCGAGCCCAACGTTGGGTGCGCAAGTATTTGTTCCGGTTTGAGACAAAATTTGGGAGGAAACTTCCCGAAGGGGTTTCCTCTAGAAAGCAAATTCCAGCAACCCCTCCCCCAACCGGTTTGGGAGAAAAATCTCCATTGAAAAAAGTGGAAAAAACCTGTTTATTTAACAAGCAAAGTACTCAGAAGCATGAAAAAAATGAATAACATTAAACAATGAAACCTCTAGCTGTTTTGAGGACATGGCAAATTCAGAAAGTCCTTCTGTGGTTCAGAGAGTCCTTTCGTGGGTGTGTCTTGGCTCACTCAGTCTCTCTCAGTCCCTCTGGTGCTGGAACCTGCCATCCAGGCCACAGAGCAGCTTGGGGGGGGGGGGGGGGGGGGGGGGGGGGCGCCGGGCGATGGTCCTGGTGTTCTGGAATGGAGAGAAGCCGAGCAGTTCCAGAAAAAAGACACAGTCCTGGGAAAACCTTTCTTGCTGTAGCTAACAAGGAAAACCAGTGAAAAAAGCAAAGAAAGACTCTCTCTCTCTGCAAAAGCCGACAACTCAGAGAGCACTGCACTCTTTCGCTCTCTGTGTTTTGAATACAAGGAGCTAGAAATTCCACCGCTCCCCTCCCTTCCTCTCTCTCTGGGCCTTGCTTAAAGCTACAGGACCCATTTTCTGGACAGAAAAAAACAGACAATGGGAGACCAGACCATACAGTCACCCAAGGACAGCTGGTGATGTCCACTTTGCTGCATGTGTGCCTTGTGCCTCTGATTACAGCTATGGGACAGAGCCTGCCTGTCTCCCCGAGCTCTTATATTGTGGAGCATGTTAGAACATATCCCTCTCATCTTTGAACACTTTCTTGCTCTACATCTGTTGCATTACCAGAGCAGCTAGATCTGTTGGTTATTATTTACACTACAGTGTGACAGCTTAAGCAGCAAAAGTGTGGCAATACCCTGAGCAGCTGGCTGAATCCTGTTTTCACATGTGCTCCAATGTAGTAGGACAGGTGGACGTAGAAGCTTTCCGTGGCACTTCTGCAACCAAAACCCAAGCGTGGCACTCTGAAGAAGTGTTAAAAGTTTGTGATGTGTTGTTAAGAGATTGTGGAGATGTTGGCTCATCTTTGGAGAACTGACTGTCATTTAGGTCATTGTAGATGACTTCCAACACCGCTAATTGTCTCAGGTATTGGATATCTCCCTCAGCAGTGGTCCACCTGCCTCAATACTTTACCAGATCATCCTTGAGGGGATATCTTGCCTTCACATTCAACAGGAATCACATCCAGAGTCTGAGGATTGTTGCCTCTCTTCCAATTTCTTTGTCAGTCGCCTGGTCCCTACAAGAGCATTCCAGCTGCTGGGCTTCCTTACCTTCCAATTCCTCACTCTTGGCCCCAGTATCCCAGCATCCGAGCAACTGACGGTGGAGGTACAATTGACACTGAAGAAGGCTTCAAGCATCAGCACTTTATTGTTCTTCAGTACAACCTTTTATACCCTTCATCTTACATGCATTACACCTGTGTGCCCTCTCTACCCTTTTGTGATTGGTCAGTACACCTCAGCACTCCATGTCTCATTACCTTCAATACTGTTCACCTGTCCTACACAGTCATACCCCATTAGGGATGAGGCTTGGCTGCAGCCCCACTCCCAATTTCCACAAACTGTGTGTCTACAATTCCCCCTTTCTTTTCTTTTAAATAAATGCCATGTCTACCATCCTTCTATAGGGCCCTCGCAGAAGGAATAGCAAACATGGTACAAGTATCTTTTGTGTAGGCTCCACTAATTCTGGAATGCATCCATGTATTGACCTTATCTCCTTCCCCAAACCAACAGACATATCATCAAAGTTTTTATACTTATACTTACGGGATATTAACAAGCACCATCAAAGTCTTTATACTTATGCCTATGGAATAAAATTTCATACCTATGCCTGCGGAATATTAACAAAGATTAATAGCTGCAATCCGCAATCACGTTTCACCAGCAAATATACACGTTGTATTGAAAAATAGAACTACTCTGTCTCTCGCTCTCACTGCTGCTTTAGTAAATTCTCTTGTTCCCTTTTCAGTTTTTGTTGCTTTTGTCTTCTGTAATTTCAGTTCTTCTATCTGCTGAAGCAATGTCTGCTTGCTGCTTCTCTCCCTCTTGTCTTGTTCTTTTCAATGCTTCCCCTCCTGCAGTTTTGTATTTGTTTTCATAACATCCATCCATAGCTGTGAGGGCAAGGCTGTTCCTACTCTTTGGTAATTGGCACAGCTGCAATTTATCAGGGGTGAGACTGCCTTCGGCACTATGGCTATCTGTCTCCCTACAACTCCCCCATTCTTTTTTAATTATAAAATTGCAGCATCCCTAGAAAGACATGTTTAGGTAAATTGACATTACGACATAGTCACATATTTCACTTAGGACTAATAGGTAGAAAGACATGTTGAAGTACAACACATAGGTTTTACTAGCAAATAAACACATTCTACTGAGTATTCAGCTCTCAATATTTCTGCTTCCATGCTACCAGTTCCAAAACTAATCTGTTGATCTCCTCCGATTTGGCTTCAAGCACTTGATCTTGTTCAAACTGAGTCTGTCCTTGTCCTTCTAATGTCATCTTTTAGTTTTCTGTCTACACTGGTGTATTTCCCTTGCAGAGCTACTGTTTTACTTTCTAGATTTCAAATAGTAGATTCTTCTTTGTTTAGTTCTTCTAACACTTTCGTCCTGTCATCTTTAGTTCTAAAAGCCTCCATCAGGCATTCAAAGTCCCTTTCTTCTCCCTCATAGCTGGTAACTTTCTCCTGCATCCTACCAGAATCCCTATACCTATAGAATATTGACAAGGTCAAGAGCTGTACAACTGTATAAAACATATATCGGGATAGTAACAAAATCAACAGCTATATAATTCTATCAATAGCTGTACAACCTTAATCAGATCAATAACTATACAACTTCATAAAGTAACATGCAAGGATAAGATAGAGTCTATATGTTCCCATCACCCACACATTTCTGCTGTCTCCCTTGCATTGCTAATTCTACCCGCTCTAATGCATCAAGCGTTCCTGGGGATAAGCTCCTGGAAGAAAACAAGGAGGGATCACCTTTAATACATCAAAAAGTGGTGCCAAAAGCACATTCAATAATTCCAACAATGGCCTGGTCCAGTTAATTGTACTTGGCAATTTTTGCAAGTCAGTCAATGTTTGTATAAAATGCAGAATAGTCATCATCTGCGGTTCAACAGTTTGGTCTAAGATTTCCATTCCCAAATACTTCCAGGGAGCGTGTTGCTGTACCATAGAGTCAAGCAATCACATCCCCTAAAATCTAAAGGTACTGAGATTACATAAGGACAGATTGTAGCTACTCACCCATAAGGATTAACAAGACTCCCAGGTACTGGACCTTGGCAACTGTCAGTCGTTCCCCCAACTCCTGCCACTGCTGCAGAAATTACTGTGGGCAAATTAAAAGGCCACTGTCTTTGAAATAATAGTGACATCAGCTCCAGTGTCAAGTCTACCAGCAACAGCCACTTGCGGGGGTAGTGGGGGAAAGGCAGGGGGGAGAACCTCATTGTGGTGGTTTTTGCCCAGGGGGCACTTTTGGAAGTAGTGCAGGAGAAGCTCTTAGCAACTTCCTCCAGGTCTGACAAAAACAACCAATCAGTAATTAGCTTTGAGGATTGACACTTTGTTACACCA
>VZSE01004144.1:0-30832 GCA_013398275.1 Promerops cafer | reverse complement strand
TCCCAACCCAAATCCTTCTGGGACTCCATGAACTCCACAATCCTGGAAGGAACCTGGCACACCAGAGCCACCTCTTGCAGACACAGCCCGGCCCCGTTGGGTCACCCCATGTGAACCCTGGGGCTCTGCTGGGGGGAACAACTTTGCTTCCTGTGGGGAGTACCACAGGCGTCAATCCGAGGCCAGAACGCAGTGGAGCAGCCCTCAGATAACCCCCCACTGCTGCCACCAGCATCCAGAAATAGTTCTTTGGGAAGGAGCAAGCACCTTCCTTTGCTGTGTGGCTGCAGCTGCCCCCTCGGTGCCTGGCGTGGGAACAGTGCCATGCCTGGGGAGACAGTCCCAGCACTGCAGCCAAGGGAGGCGCTTTTGGCCGGACAGCTTCTATTTTATCCATGTACACACACATATTACATGTTTTAATTTTACACAAATTTGTCATAATTTCCTCCTCTCTGAAGTGAGGATGTTTCCTTTGCTGGAGCAGCTGTGCTGGCTGTGCCAGAGTGGATTTCATTTACCACTGAAGCTGCTCAAAGAAAACTGGGCCCGGTGCCAAGTGTTGCTTTTGGATGTGATGGTTTTGCTGGGCTTTCGTGGAGGAGGGGGAATATAAGGTAACAGAAATGGGGAGGCAAATGGCCGGGAGAGGCCCCTGGAGAGGCGGGCACAGGGCTCGGGATCGGGTGGCAAATCCCACTTGATGTGGAGAGGAGACAAAACCCCCTTGTGGGGGGTGGGGGGAGGCCAGTGGAGCCTCTGTGGCCCCCAGAGCAGTTGTTGCTTCTGGCTCCAGTTTGGGGGAGTGAGGGGGGTTTGACCTTTTTTTGTTTTGTTTTTGAGAAGATGAAAAATTGTCTGGTGGAGATGCCCTGGATGGGGATCAGGTTCTTCCCCAAAAATGCTCTGCTCTGGTAGGGTAGAGCTGGCAGGGCTTTCCCCCTTGTTTAACCCTGAACCATCTCCTGGGGCATCCCCAGGGAGAGGAAACAGGAAGAAAACCCCTTTCTCTGGGAAACGGCCTCAGAGTGCCAGAGTGCCTCCTGCCTGCGGGGCAGCGGCTCCCGGGATCCCTCCGGGTGCTTTCCTTGGCCGCGCGCAGAGCGGGTCCGCAGCAGAGGAAACCTGAGCAGTGGAACAGATTGCAGGAATGTCACCAGCTGTGAACACACGAGCTCCTCTTTCCCTCCCTGACCCCTTTCTGGAGGAGACGCAGTTTGAAAGCAAAGGTTTTTCTTTCCAGTTTCTCAAAAGCCTGAAATCCTCCTTTATTTCCATGCGTTGCCCTCGGAAGATGGGTCAAAGCTGAGCTTTTGAGACTTGAGGGCCCTTTGCCAGGCCCGTGCAAGTCCCTGTAAATACACTGAACTCCTCCCGAGGTGAGAGGGGCAGTGCTGGAGGAGAGGCTCCGTCCCGGGAGGGAGCGCCCTGGGCTCCGGCTCCCCCGGCTCCGCGCCGCTTCCCAGCGTGCCCAAGGTCAGCCGGGATAAACAGAGGGAGGAGTTTCCTGGCTTTGGAAAGAGGGATTTGGCTTTTCCCTGATAAAACTCAGGAGAAAACCACCCTGAGCAGTGGCAGCGCCATCCCAGGGCACTGGCCACGGCGTGGGCTGGTGACATGGGGCTCATCTTGTCCTCCTGGACATCAAGGTGAGCATGGGACCACGCTGCTCCTACCATGGCACCTGCAAGGTGACCGTGGGACCACGATGTCCCCCACCATGGCACCTGCTGGTTTGCACCCCTGGTTTGCAGAGGTTCCTTGCTGGGGTCCAGCAGGAAAGCACAAGCTGAAAGCCTCTTTTGTTCCTCCACACCTATTCCCCCACCTCCACCCCCATATTTACAGATTTGCTTTCCCTCCTGGCCCCTTGGCTCGTGTTTATTTTTTCCCCTCAGCTGAATTGGTGTGAGGGTGGCTCAAAGCAGCTCTGTTCTCTCCCAGTGAGTCGTTTTCCAGTGTAATTCCATGGAAGGGCTTTTCTCTCTCCTTGTTTGCAGCCTGGTTTCCTGCCCAGCGAGATGGGAATCGCCAGCCCGAGCACGCTTTCCCCCACCGGGGGCAAAGGGGGGTCTCAGTATTTTTCTTACCCCAACAATCCTCGCAGGAGAGGTGCTGAGAGCAGCATAGGTGAGTGACTGCGTGTCCCCGGGTGCCACCACGCCACCTGGGCAGGTGCCCTCATCAGATGTGCCTTTGGGAATGGGGACACTCATGGTGGGAGTGAGGGACAGACATTGCCATGTGTGCCCCTTGCATGAGTTTGATGTTTGCTCTTTTTTGGGGAGGGAATGCATATAAATATCTCTTTTATATAGAGAGATATCTAACCTCAAAAAAGGGGTGCTCAGAGTCAGCTACAATTTCCCTCTCTCTGGAAAATGCCAGATTAGCTAAAAGCAGCAAATGGCTTGAGAGGTTCTTGTAAAACCCCCTCCAGCCCCACTGCACATCACTCGTCCCTCCTGGCAAACCTCGGGCTGCCGTGGAGGCTCTTTGTGTGGCTGGTGGCCCTGCTGGAGCTGCAGCAGGCAGGACTGGCAGGAGCAGGGCGAAGGAGGCAGCGGGAGGCCGGGCACTGTGCCTGGCACATAGGGAATGTTTGCTCCAGGAGCTCTCCCTGCCTGCTCCGCTCTGCCCGTGTCTGGATCGACCTGGGAATGAGCTTTTACCAAAGGCTGGGGTCAGGTGTGAGTTTAACTTTGGAGGGAAGACAAGCTCCAGTTCCCCAGAACTTGAGTTTCTCGTCACAGTTCCCCCTTCACCCTCCAGAGCCACTTTCCTGCTGCTATTTCGGGCTTTCCCCAACAAGTGAAACTAGAAGTGACCCAGTGATGGGTGCATTTTTCAGTGCTTTTCAGAAAAAGGCAACTCCTCTGATGTTGCCACTTCAGCCTGGAAAATGATTCTCTAGCATTCTGTGGGCTGAATTTCTGCTCTGGAGGTACATCCCAGCAGAGTCCCTGGCTTGGCAGGTTGCTGTGTTAGCATCCTGCACCCCCCAGCCAGGGCTTTCCTTAATTATGACAATAATAAAAAATAATGATGAAAAATAATAAAAAATAATTATGAAAAATAGGTGGGTGGTTTTTTTAAATTTAGCCAGTGCTTCCCCTTGAGCCACTTCTGGATGTTTCCCCACCACCTCCCTGAACTGTCCCCTTCCCCCAGGACACTGTGTCCCCCTCCAGGGCTGGAACTGGAGGGATGGGCTGGGCTCTGTCGCTGGGAAGCACATCCCTGCCTCCTGCAGCAGTAAAGCTTTCTCAAGTCTATCCCTGTGTAGGAAGCAAATGAAAATACAGCCCAGCCCTGCATGTGTTCCCTTTCTGCATCCTCTCTCCACAAACCCACTGCAAGTTAAAAGTGTTTCCAAAAAAAACCCCCAATGAGGAGTTATAACATTAAATGTTATTATATTTTTGGGCTCAGTCTCTCCCAACAAGCCCTTGCTCTCCTGGGATCTCTGTGTGGGTGTGAAACCTGCCCCCAAAGGGTGCAGACAAGATTTGGAGAGGCTCATCCTTGGACATTGTCACTGTTGATGCTTCCTTGGCCAAGGGACATTTGGGATCTCAGCCCTGTCTGTACCTGCAGTTTCCAGCCCCGGAGATTTTTGTGCAGCTCGTTTCCCCTCCCTCTAACCCCCTTGAAAACTCAGATCCTCTCTTCTCTGACCCAGATGGACAGCCCAAAAAGGTTCGGAAGGTGCCTCCTGGACTCCCCTCCTCGGTAAGTGGCAGCAGCGTGCTCCCCATTTCCCCATGCCCTGGGAATCATCCCTGCTCCCTCTGCCCCAGAGCCCTGAACACCGCGGGCTGCGCTTTGTTGGGGTGGGGAAGGGACTTCCCGTGTGGACAGTGGGGAAGCGGTGGGAGAGCTCCGTGGGGCCGGGCCGGGGCCGCTGTGCCGCGGCTGAAGGGCGAGCCCGCGGCTCGGGCTCCGCCGGGCCGGGGAAGCAGCGCCCTGGCGCTGGGGGAGGCAGCCCAGCCCGCTCCAGGTGTGCGCTGCTTTATGGAAACGCTGCCCCTGCTCCCGCGGCTGTTCCAGGGGAATAAACTCAACAATGTCTTTGTGGCTGGAAGTAATGGGATCTCCAGGAAAGCTAATTGGAGCGGGCTGCAGGGTTCCTGCAGCAGCGCGGGGCTGTCTGGCGGCCGGGGCCGCATTCCTGGCTGGAATGTTTGCGTGCTTGGAGGGGGACGGCGCTGTCCCTTTGGGCTCTGTCCCCAGACCGGGGCTGTGCTGGAGATGTGCCCTCACTCTCTGCCAGAGCTGGTGTGACGCTCCCCCATTCCCCGGGGAGCACCCCCATCCCTGGGGAAATCCCTGCTGGGGCATTCCCTGACCACTGCTGCAGAGCTGTAACCTCCACCACAGGCTCTGCCTTTGGGATGGGACCCCGAGGTTTTGGAGGGTAGAGGGAGAGGAGGGCACCGAGGCCTTGCCGAGTTGGGCTCACAGACCTGGGAGTGTTGGAGGGTCCATGTGGATCCACGTGAGGCAGAAACCAGCTCCAAGAGTCTGTGTTTTTACAGGGAAATCCTGCTTGAGTCACAGTCTGTGTCGCTGCCTCGAGTTTCTGTGTGAAATTTGGAGCTTTAAACCCCAGTCGACATGTGGGGAAAACATCGCCCCGACAAATGGCCTTTATTGGCCTCGAATTTCAAAGTGCTGTGGCTTGGCCCGTCCTGCTGGCAGAGCCCTGGAGTGCCCTGATTCCCACAGGAAGAGCTGCTGGGCATTTGCCATAGCTCAGCCCCTTCCCCGTGTCTGTGACACCTGCACTCCAGCCTTTCATAAAATCACGGAATGGTTTGGGTTGGAAGGGACATTAAAGTTCATCCAGTGCCACTTCTGCCATGGCCAGGGGCACCCTCCATTATCCCAGACTGCTCCAAGCCCCGTCCTTGGACACTTCCAGGGATCCAGGGGCAGCCACAGCTGCTCTGGGAAACCTGTGCCAGGGCCTGCCCACCCTCCCAGGGAGGATTTTTTCCCCAACATCCAACCTAAATCTCCCTCTCTGCCCTGGCTGTTGCCTCAGCTGCCCCTTGATGCCAAAGCTCCAGTTTTCAGAGCACGGGCTGGTTCTGCCTCTTTCCCTCACCCTCCCTGTGCTGGGAGCTCCAGCTGCCTGGTTTGTTTTTGAGCTGCCACACCTGGGGAGGCAGATCCGTGCCTAGGCGGCAGGAGAAGTGTGAAGCAGGAGTGGCCTCAAAGGCAGTGGATCAAAGGCTCTTTCTTGTCTGACTCGCCCATGCAGGAACCCGCCCCGTGTTATCGCTGGACCCCGTGCAAAATAAATAGGTTAATCAGCATCTTATTAAAATGAAGTGCTTTAATCTGTAATTCCCGAGCTGCTTTGAAAACTCGCCGAGGTCAGCGGCTGCAGGAGTTGAGGGTGGGTGGGTGAACAGGGAGTGATGCCAAAGGCACCGAGAGGCACCGGCAGCGTGAGGGGGTTCAGGGGGTGTGAGCAGCAATGCCAGGCAGGGACGGGCACAGAGGTACCTGTGCTGGGAACCCAGGGCCTTTGGGCTCAGTGCTTTTGTCCCAGGGAGGCCACGGGAGCTGCTCCGAGGGCTGGAGCCCCTCTGCTCTGGAGCCAGGCTGGGAGGGCTGGGGGTGCTCACCTGGAGAGGAGAAGGCTCCAGGGAGAGCTCAGAGCCCCTTGCAGGGCCTGAAGGGGCTCCAGGAGAGCTGGAGAGGGCAGGGTTAGATGGGATACTGGGAAGGAATTGTTCCCTCTCAGAGTGGGCAGGGTGTCCCAGGCCATGGCAGGGGGTGGGATGGGATGGGCTTTGAGGTCCCTCTGAACCCAAACCATTCTGAGATTCTGTGCAGCAGGTGCTGGGTTGGGGCTGCCCTCAGGGCATGGAACCCCTTGGAGCTTCCCTGCAGCTCTGGAGCTCCTGGCCATGGGCTGCTGTGTCTGGGCACAGGATCCAGGGCTGGATGTGGCCCCACATCGGCTGCAGTGCCAGAGGAACCTGGGGAGGGATTTTGTGCAAGTTGGTTCCTGCAGGATTTTGTTGCCACAGTGAGTTCAGTGCCTGGGAGCTGTTTCAGGCATTCTCAGTCTGGTCACTGCTCTGTTTAGCCTCAGTCTGCCCAAAGTCCCACCCCAGCTCCTGCATTTAAGCAAGAAAAACAGGGAGGGAAAAACAACCCGAGACCACAAAGCGCTGCGAATCCCAGCGCTGGGGCTTTTCGAGCGGCTCTCGCCGCGCTGGCAAATTCTAACTGGAGGAAATGACCTCACCTGGAGGTCCCCGAGGCCGCCGGCACGAGGGCTGGGGCCACGGGCTGGGGAGCGGGGCCTGGCCCTCATTTACAGCTGCCTGCAGCGGCCAGCCCGGCCCCGGCCCGGCCGCGCCGCCGTGCCCGCGCGCGGCCCCTGCAGAGCAGGACGGAATCGGCTTTTCTCAGCCCCCCTGTGCCGGGCAGCAAAAGGAGAAATCAGCAGGCGTCAGGGCCAGGACTGTGGTGAAACTTGGCCCCCCAGGATGCAGCAGGAGATGTTCCGGGGCTGGTGGAGCAGGGTGGACACGCAGCAAGGTGAACTTCCCCCTGTGTGCCTGCGCCCTGCTTTGCATCCCCGGTCCCTCCATCCCTGCCATTTTATCGCCGTTGTTTTCTCCGTGGGTTCCTGGCTTGGCTGTTGGTGCAGCTGCCGGGCGCCTGGCCCCGAGCCAGCCCCTGCCAGATGGCGAGGGGCTCTCAGACGTGCTGCGCTCCATTCCCTGTCCCGGCTCCCGCTATTTAATCAAATTATAGGAAAAGTCAATTTGCTGGATTCCCGTTCCCCGCTGCCTCCCCCATCCCCCCAGCCCACGCGCGGCTCCCTCTGCCCACAGCACCCGGCAGCATCCTGGGGACCAGGGCCTGGAATTCTCTTTTTTGAGCAAGGGACAAAGGGCAGCTGCCAGTGTCTGTCAGGATTTGCCCTTCCCCCTCTCTTTTTCTTGTCTTTATTTTACCAGTTCCCTGTAGAATCACGGAGTCATTAAGGTTGGAAAAGCCCTCTAAGGGTCACAGAGTCCAACTGCCAAGGCCACTGCTGACCCATGTCCCCAAGTGCCACATTCACACGTTGTTTGAAGACTTCCAGGGGTGGGGACTCCACCGCTGCCCTGACAGTCTGTTCCAGTGCTTCACAACCCTTTCAGTGAAGAAATTCTCCCAATATCCGATCTAAACCTCCCCTGGCCCAGCCTGAGGCCATTCCCTCTCCTCCTGTCCCTGTTCCCTGGAGCAGAGCCCGACCCCCCCGGCTGTCCCCTCCTGGCAGGGAGTTGTGCAGAGCCACAAGGTCCCCCCTGAGCCTCCTTTTCTCCAGGCTGAGCCCCTTCCCAGCTCCCTCAGCTGCTCCTGGTGCTCCAGACCCTTCCCCTTCTCCATTGACCCTTGTTGGATTTCTGGGGGCCTTTGGGGTTGTTTTTTAAACAAAAAGAAGCCTGGCACAGGCTGTCCAGGGCCATGGTGGAGCCACCATCTTGGAGTTGTTCAAAAAACATGTGGATGTGGCACTGGAGGACATGGGTTAGTGGTGAACATGGTGGTGGTGCTGCTTTTATGGTTGGACTTGATCTTAAAGGTCTCTTCCAACCTTAAGGATTCACTGATCGTGTCTTTATTCCCCACCATCAATTTTGTCCCTTTTTGCTGGTGAGGACGAGGGCTGGAAGGGAGTGGCTGGCTGTGGGGAAAAAGAAACTCAGGCAAGTTTCCTTCCCAAAGAGAGCTGTGTGTGCCAGGCAGAGCCTGACCCCTGCCCCACCTCTGCTTTCGGCTGGATTAAAAAAATGATTATCAGTTTCAGAATGAATCAAAGGGGATGAAAATAAGCTGTGACAAAAGTTCTCACATCATCTGAGTGCTATTTCAGTTTCTTTGAATGCCATTTCAGTTTCTTTGCATGTTGAATTTCTGCTTTAAAAAAAGAAAAGTCTGGTTTTGTCCTGGCAGAAGCTGATTTTCGGTCAGGGCTTTCTAGGATGGGTTTGGTTAATTTAGAAGGGAAGGAAAAGCTTTTTCTTCTGCTTAATGTGCTGTAAAATCACAGAGCTGAGCAGTGCTGCAGAAATCTGACCCAGGAGCTGTGTGAGGGCTGAGAGTTGTCCCCTCCCCTGTGACAATGGCTGTGAGGGGCTGCTCAGCCCCCGTGCCTCAGTTTCCCCTCAGCCTGGTTTCCCTGTGGGCTTTGAGCAGGGGCTGTGCTCAGGAGCCTGGCACAGGGCAGGGTTGGCACAGGGGGGTCCTGAGGCCACACGGGCGCCCGCTGCCACCGCCAGCCCGTCCCCCCAGTGTGGGGTCACTGCAGCAGTGGTGGCTTTTGTGGTTACCCAGAAAAAGTTATAACCATGGAAAACGGAAATGGAGCAGAGTTGAAACTTCTGCTGGAGCTGGGCAGGTTCTGGGGACCAAGGAAGGTGACAGGATCAAACAGAGAGGAGCCCTGTGCCCTGTCCCCTCTGCCCTGTCCCCTGCCCTGCTCCACGTAGGGCAGTGCCCTTTGAGGACTTTGGCTGAGCTGCTCCAGTTCCCCCCCAGATCTGCTGTGGGATGAATCAAAGCAAAGCTCCTGGACTCAGCAGGTGGTTTGGGTTGGGAGGGACCTTAAAGTCCATCCAGCCCCACCCCTGCCATGGCAGGGACACCTTCCACTGTCCCAGGCTGCTCCAAGCCCCAGTGTCCAGCCTGGCCTTGGGCACTGCCAGGGATCCAGGGGCAGCCCCAGCTGCTCTGGGCACCCTGTGCCAGGGCCTGCCCCCCCTGCCAGGGAACAATTCCTGCCCAATCTCCCATCCAGCCCTGCCCTCTGGCAGTGGGAAGCTGTTCCCCTTGTCCTGTCCCTCCATCCCTTGAAAGGTCAGTTGAGTGAAGCACTTGCTGCTCTGTTGTCATGGGAGAGGTGGTCAAACACTGCTGAAGTTTGAGGTGTGAAGTTTAAGCTGTGCAGGGCTGGGGGCAGACACGGTGAGGGTGTGTGGCCATGGACTGACCAAGCCCTTCTCTTCAACCCCTTTCCTGCCCCACAGGTGTATCCATCCAACTCAGGTGATGACTACAGCAGGGATCCAGCTGGATATACTCCCTCAAAACCTCCCAGCACTGTGTATCCTGGAGCCTTTTATATGACAGGTGAGTTATTCCTTGCCCTGTGATCCTACTGGCCAGACAGAGCAGGAGCAGCCTTGCTCGTTATGGACTATGGGAGGGATTTACACCTGGAGGGAGCTCAGGGCAGGAGTGCATGAGACACAATGCAGCTCCAATATCATCGAATATCCTGAGCTGGAAGGGACCCACAAGGATCATCCAGTGCAGCCCCTGGCTCTGCACAGACACCCCAACAAGCCCACCCTGAGCACCCCTGGCAGCGCTGTCCAAACGCTCCTGGAGCTCTGGCAGCCTCGGGGCCGGGACCATTCCCTGGGGAGCCTGGGCAGTGCCAGCACCCTCGGGGGGAAGAACCTTTCCCTGAGCTCCATGCCAAGCCCTGGCACAGCTCCAGCCCTTCCTGGGCTCCTGTCCCTGTCCCAGAGGGTTTGTCCTGATTTGCTCAGCGGGTGATGCTCAGCAGGGGCAGGACATGGTGGGGACAGTCCCAGCCCCTCAGCCAGGGTAGACTTGTCCCCCCCGGGGGCTGGGGGCTGCCTGCCGCTGTCCCTGCCCCACTCAGCTCTGGGTTCCTTGCAGATGGACTCCATAACTCGCCAGACCTGTGGAGTTCCCCGGGTGCCATGAGCCAGTCGAGTTACGGTGCCATGCTGGGCAGCTCCTCGTCCCCGCTCCCGCAGTCCAGTGGCTTCAACAGTTTACATCAGCACGAACGCATGGTAACGTGTCCCCATGGCTGTGTCACCTCCCCGTTACCTTCTGCCTTGGCTGTGGGCCCGGGCCACCTGGGTCCTGCCCCAGCTGCTGAACCCCACAGCTTTTCCAGGGCCCCTCTCACCCCTCTCCCCCTCCCTGCCAGAACTACCAGCTGCATTCAGGAGAGGTGAACGGTGGACTCCCCTCCGTGTCCGGCTTCTCCTCAGCCTCCACGGCGTACGGAGTGTCCAGTCACACACCCCCGATCAGCGGCACGGACACCATGATGGGTATGGCCGGTCACAAGGGCGATGCCCTCGCTCCACGGCCGGGCACAGGCTCACCTGCAAGACCAAGGCTTGTGCAAACTGCTGCCAGAGGCATCCGACACAGCCAGACACCTTCGGTCCCTCGTGTGTCACCGGTGCCTGGAGTCCCTGCCCAGGGAAGAGGCACAGTTCTTGTGCTGGTGTGGGGGTTTACACCTCGTGGGGTGGGTCTGGGAGGAGCCCAGGAGCTCTGGCATTATCTCCTGGAGGTGCTGTGGCTTAGATGAGCTGTGGGATGGATTTGCACCTGTGTGAAGCGGCTCCCCTAGATCTGGAGAGGGAATGTTCATGCTGGGTTTGGATACCACGTTAACCCCTGAGTGCTTTAATCTCTGACCCTGCTGAACCTGTTACAAAACCTGTTACTGGAATGAGCTCATGCTCCCCAGGAAGTGACGATCCTGACACAGATTTGTAGAGAAAACCTTGTTTTTCTATGGAGAAGCAAGTTTGGGATTCGCAGAATGAAAGTATCATAAAGGTTGGAAGAGACCTCTGGGATCACCCAGTGCACTGGTGCTTGTTGGGGTTTGAGATGCCCCGTGGCAATGGCTGTGCTGCAGCAGAGATGTCTAATTGCTCTTGGTGGCCCTACACCTCCAGCCCAGAGCTTGGAGAGATGTCCCCGCAGCCCCTTGACGGCTTCCAGGGGAAGGTGCCCCATGTCCAAGCTGCTCCGAGCTGGAGAAACATTTAATTTTCAAGCAAAGCACTAAAAGCAGAAAATTTCCATCCCAGAGCTGGTGACCCCAAAGAAGGTCTTGTAGGGTACTGTGTCCTGCTGGGGTCTGGGGCCTTGGCAGTGGCATGTGTGTCCTCTCTTGGCAGGTAACAGAGGAACCACAGCCGGGAGCTCCGGAGACGCGCTTGGGAAGGCTCTGGCCTCGGTAAGAGTTTGGGATAGTCCTGGCCCGCTCCCAGTCCTGCTGCTGCAGGGGCTCTCTACCCAGCAGGGAGCATGGACACATTTGGTGAATGCACCCCAAATCCACAGCAGCCTCTGAGGGAGGGTTTTCCCCTCTCCATGTGCGGTCATCTCAGTCCCGGCACCTTTTGGTGGATGGGGAAACTGAGGTACTGAGGGGGAAACTGAGGCACTGCAGGTTGTGGTGGCTCTGCAGCCCCATTTCCTGCTCTGTGCCCTCCTAGACTGGTGCTGCTCTGCCAAGACCACCCTACACAGACCTTGTGGCCGGAGTTGCAGGTCCCAGTAGTCCTTGCCCTGTGTGTGCTGGTTCAGACTGGAGGACACTGGTCTCACGGGGGTACCAAAGAGTTGCCTCTGTCCCGTTCAGTGATCTTTGCAGGGTGGCAGAGGGGTGCTGACAGTGCACCCTGCAACAGTTCCTGAGAGCTCCTGCTTCCTCCTGAGAGGAGACCTGAAGAGCAGAGGCTGCACTCAGGGGTGGTGACAGTGGGGACAGAGAGAGACCTCGGGGTTAATGGGAACTGGGCTCAGTCTTTGTGCTGGCTGTGGGTTTGGGAAGGGAGGTCCCAGCAGGTGGTGGGTGCCACTGGGAGGGGACACCTAGCTCAGGGTGGCACTGCTGACCGTCCCCCTTCTGTCCCTGCAGATTTACTCCCCCGACCACTCTAGCAATAACTTCTCCTCCAACCCCTCCACCCCGGTCGGGTCCCCACAGGGCCTCGCAGGTGAGTGTCAGTGTGAAGGGTAAGGGGGGTTGGGTTTGCTTTGGGGAGCTCCCAGGCAGTGAATTTCCCAGGTCAGCCCCAAACCTTCAGCCCGGGGCTGGCAGCAACCCTGGGACCTTCTCCTGCCCTTCCTGACCCTGTCCCTGCATGTCCCATCTCAGAGAGGCTCTGGCTGGATTTGCCTCCCATGGGAAAAGCTCAGTGGGAGCTGGGAAGCAGCCAAGTGGTTAAACCCATGTTCAGCACCTGCTGAAAGCCCATTCCTGGTGCCCTCGGGCAGGATGGGTCCCGCTGTGCCCAGCAGAGCTGGTGCCCAGGCTCCCTGTGCCTGGCGTGCAGCATAACCTGGCCCCGAGGTCACAGTGAGTCACTGAGACCAGGGACGTTGGGACACCTCTCGAGGTCTGAAGGGCTGAGCCAGAGCAGAGCTCCGAGTGCCACGCGGTGCCACAGTGTCCCTGTCACCACACAGCCCTGTGGTGGCCCGTGCGGGTCTGTGGTGGTCCGTGGGGGTCTGTGGTGGCCCGTGCAGGGCTGTGGTGGCCCATGTGGTGCCATGGTGATCCGTGTAGTGCCATGCAGTGCCGTGGTGGCCGGAGCTGGGCTGTGGTGCTCCGTGCAGTGCCGTACGGTGGCCTGGGCAGCGCCGGCTGGCGCTGGTGTGGCCCGAGCAGGGCCCGGGCAGTGCCGTGCGTGGCACGGTGGCCGGTGCGGTGCCCCAGCTCCCAGCCCCATCTAGCGGCAGCCGTGGCCATGGCCGGTCCCCAGCTCTGCGTTTGTCCCCAGGCTCGTCGCAGTGGCCGCGGGCGGGCGGAGCGGGTGCCTTATCTCCCAGCTACGAAGGGAGCCTCCACACTTTGGTGAGTGGCACCAAAAATTCCGGGTTCTCCTTTTCTCTCTCGTCCCTCAGGGCTTGCTGGTGAAGGGTTTTTGGGTGACGCCCTCGCCCCTGAACGCCTGGAATCAGCTGGTTGGTCAGGGATGGATATCTTGGTGGCAGCAGCTGGGCAGAGCCGGGTGCTGCATCCCTGACCTGGAGTCCCGTGGCAGCCTGGCACCCCCCCTGCCCCCAGCCCCCCAGCCCGGGGTCTGGCCCGGCCCAAGGGGTTCCTGGCAGGTTTCTGCCTCCCTGCCCTGAGCAGTTCCATTCATGTGGCCCCTCGTGCCTTTGGGGAATGGCGCTGGCTGGGGGGGTTATTTCTCCCCATCCCTGCCCTGTGGCACCTGAGTCCAGGATTGCCACCAGCCATTCTGTAGTGCAGAGCAGCAGGGGGCTGCTGGCTTTATGGGATTGCAGTCATGGAATTGGATTGGAATCATGGAAAGGTTGGGGTTGGAAGGGATCTTAAAGCTCATACAGTTCCACCCCCTGCCCTGGGCAGAGACACCTTCTGCTAGGACCAAGTCCTGTCCAACCTTGGACATTTCCAGGGATGGGACACTTAACACACACCTGTCTCTGTCCTGCCCTTCCAGCAAAACAAAATGGAAGACAGGTTGGATGAAGCCA
Organism: Promerops cafer; assembly: GCA_013398275.1. Taxonomy (NCBI): domain Eukaryota; kingdom Metazoa; phylum Chordata; class Aves; order Passeriformes; family Nectariniidae; genus Promerops; species Promerops cafer. The sequence continues at coordinate 17,518 of VZSE01004144.1, read as the reverse complement.
TCCACGTGCTGAGGAACCACGCCGTGGGCCAGACCTCTGCCATGCCCAGCAACCACGGGGACATGCACGGGCTGCTGGGCTCAGCACCAGCACACAGTGCTGCTGTGGGCAGCCTGGGCCAGGCCTTCCCCGCCTCAGTCATGGCCCTGGGGAACAGGCACCCGAGTCTGGTGAGTGTGGGAGCATTGTGGCAGCTGGCAGGGACACACTGGGGACACGTGTCAGGTGTGGCATGCTCTGGCATTCAGTGGGACATTGCCTTTGGTGCAAGAATAGCTCAGTGTGGTCCAGCTTGGGTCAGGTGTTTGCAGTGTTGCATGGGTGACATGCACAGAAGTCACTTCCCAGGTTCCTGCAAGGGAGAGTTGTCATAGAATCCCAGAGTGGTTTGGGTTGGAGGGACCTCAAAGCTCATCTTGTTCCACCCCTGCCATGGCAGGGACACCTTCCACTATCCCAGGCTGCTCCAAGCCCTGTCCAGCCTGGCCTCGGACACTTCCAGACATCCAGGGGCAGCCACAGCTGCTCTGGGGACATTGAGTCCACCCTTGGCACAAGCTCTGTGTGCCCTTCCCTTGTGCCCCTTGTCAGGGCAGGCAGAGGTGGTGAGAGAGCTGCTCTTCTTTCCCTGCAACATGATTGACAATCCCTCAAAACAACTTCAACACATCCCTGGGATATGCAGGTAGGGATCCAGTGGGTACAGGAGTGCCAGGTGCCACCAGGAATTCCCTGCTCTGAATGCTTTGGGCAGGCACCACGTCCCTCTGTGCACATGGGGAGTGCTGGTGTGTGAGGGCTCATTCCAGCTCCAGGGAATGTGATGGATCCAGGGCGCCCTGGGCACATGGATGCTGGGGTCCCATGCAGGGTCACCTGGGTCCCCCCTTGTCTAGAGGTTGGTGACCACAACAGCACGTTTTTGGCAGAGCTGCTTGCCTGCTGCAGCAAACAGTGACACATCTCCAGTCTCCAGAGAACCAGTTGTGATCCCCTTCCAGGCTCCCTGGATTCTGCTCCTGAGCAGGGAATGAGACGTGTCCTCTGTAGGCTGCTGCCAGCTGGGGCTGGCTCTGTCCTGTCAGTCCCCAGCCTGTGTGGCACTGCCTCGGGGCTGTGGGCTCAGAAGGGGCCCTCACTCTTTCCCTCCAGCCCCTTTGGAGCCAAGTTCATGTTGCTGGGATGTCCCTTGCTCTGGAGGCACTGGGGAGGGGGCAGAACCAGTGGTGCTCAATGGACACAGGACACGTGTCCTCTCTGCTGTGCTGGCCTTGCACCGGGCACAGAGGGGCTTTTCCTCGGGGCAGGGGACAGCAGTGACAGGGGCTCTGGGCTGGGTCCAGCTCTGTTCAGAGCAGGGAGCTGCAGGGTCCCCACCATGGTCCCAGAGAGCTGGAGCTGGAGCAGGCTGGCTCTTCCCTCCTGCATTCCAGAGCTCCAGGTGTGGGAGTGTGAGGGAGCACAGAGCAGTGCCACAGCCCGGTCCGTGGAGCCCGGGGGTGTCCCTGGGTGACTGCTCGGGTGACATTGCCCGCTGGCCGTGACACCCCTCCCTAAGGCTTGCTCTGCTCCTTGTGCTGCAGGTGGGAGGAGGCCACCCCGAAGATGGGTTGTCCAGCAACCCCAGCTTGCTCCACAACCATGTCACACTTCCATCACAGCCCAGCTCCCTCCCGGACCTCAGCAGGCAGCAGGACACGTACAGTGGTAAGGCAGCTCTGCACAGGTGCACATGGGGCTCACCTGTTCACAGGGTTCACCTGTGCTGGGGTTCACCTGCTGGGTGTGGGCAGTCACCTGTGGGGCTTGGGTCCAGGCGTGTGCAGCAGCAGCCTGGGAGGAGATGGATGTCTCTGCAAGGCTGGTGCTTCCTTGCAGCATTCACAGGGCAGCTTCCACTTGGGGCCTTTTACAGAGGTTTCAGAGTCCCAGAATGGTCTGGCTTGGAAGGGAACTTAAAGCTCATCCCCTTCCACCCCCTGCCATGGCAGGGACACCTTCCACTGTCCCAGGCTGCTCCAAGCCCCAATGTCCAACCTGGCCTTGGGCACTGCCAGGGATCCAGGGGCAGCCCCAGCTGCTCTGGGCACCCTGTGCCAGGGCCTGCCCACCCTCCCAGGAACAATTCCTGCCCAATATTTCACCTATCCCAACACGATTGACCCGTGTTTTCCCGTCCCCCCTGCCAGGTGTGGGTGCACAGTTTGCAGTGCTCTGCTGTGTAGGTTGGGTTCCCAAATTGGAGGGTCTGGGAAGTAAGAGGGAAAATGGGGAGCATCAGCAGGGCAGAGCCAGCACCCCCCATCTTCCCTGAGTGTGGAGCAGCAATGCAGGATGAGTTTGGGATGCCACTGCAGGAGCAGGGCCTGGGGACCCCCCCAGCCCCCTCTGTGGGTCAGGCCCCTCAAGCTCTGCATGTGGCTCTGCTCTCTCTGCAGGCTTGTCCGGGGGGCTGGGGCGGAGCAGCGTCTCCTCAGGAACGAGCGAAATCAAGAGGGAAGAGAAGGAGGATGAAGAGAACACGTCAGTGGCAGATAACTCAGAAGAGGAGAAGAAGGAGCTGAAGCCTTCCCGGAACAGAACAAGGTGCTCTTTGAACAGGTCTCTCCCTTCACTTTCTCTGTTCCCAGGCCAGGGGTGTTTGGGCTGGGGTCCAGCTGCCAGGACCCGCCGGGCACTGGGCTTGGCCCAGTTTGGCCTGGGGTCATCCTGCAGCACAGACCCCCAGCCCCTGCCCACCCTGGGGCCTGGTGTGGTCTCACACAGCTACTGCCCCAGCAGAAAGGGTCCCTGCCACCCTCCTGCTGGCTCCTGTCCCTGTGGCTTCAGGGCGTCCTCATGCTCCTAAAGCAGAGGGATGCACCTTAACCCCCACCTGCCTGTGTGGGCACTTGGGGCCATGCAGGGAAGGAGCAAGTGCTCAGCCCCAGTCAGACACGGTTTGACCATTTTCCTGCCTTGGGGCATCTCTGCTCTCTGCTTTGGGCTCCTGTGTCCTCTGTCACATCCAGCCAGAGGAGTGGCATGGCTCAGGTAGAGTCCTTCAGTGTGTTGGCTGCTCTGCGGCCCTGCCACCAGCTGAGAGACCTCACCAGGGTGATGGTGCCCAGAGAGGCAGCACCAGCCCCACTCCTGCCCTGGAGGCAGAGAGCTGCATCTTCCCAGATTCCAGCCAGGGATTCCAGTGTTGGCCTTCACCTTGTCTGGGCCACCCTGCATTCTCCTGGCAACAAGCTCAGGCCTTAATCACATTGTGGTTTCTTTCTTTGCTGTTTGAAAACAAAAGAAAACAAAAAAGAGGCAGAAGAAGAGCCTTAACTGCTTCCCTCCGCAGCCCCTGCGCGTCCCTGCGTGTGGCACAGGCCAGCAGGTCCTGGCAGGGCACGTGGGGGGCTCGGCATCTCGGTGCGTCACCGTGTGTTTCTTGTCTGTGAGTTGACCAGTGCTGAGAGTGCACACGAGGAATGTCCCTGTCTCGTTCTTATTTTAAACCATTAGTCAAGATGAGGATGAGGAGGACGATCTTCTTCCCCCAGAGCAAAAAGCCGAGAGAGAGAGAGAAAGGAGGGTCGCCAATAATGCCCGTGAGCGCCTGCGGGTTCGTGACATCAACGAGGCCTTTAAAGAGCTCGGACGCATGTGCCAACTGCACCTAAACAGCGAAAAACCGCAGACCAAACTGCTAATCCTACACCAGGCCGTATCAGTCATACTGAACCTGGAGCAACAAGTTAGAGGTCAGTGAGGGTCCCGGAGTGGTGATATTTTACGTATCTGATCGGCACGGGGCTGTCTGTCTGTCTGTCTCCTGTGATGTGCTGTGGTGCCTCGCACTGTCTCTCTCCCCTGTGGCCTTGGGGACCAACCTAAGGCTGTCGATGTCCTTTTTATTTTTATTTTTTTTGCCTTTTTTGCATCCATCCCTGCTGTTCTCTCCTTTGTCCCCCGCTGCCACCGCGTGTGCTGCATGCCGGTCCCCGCGGGGACGCCTGTGCCGTCCTGCTTCCCTGCAGCCAGAAGTGCTCAGTGCTTGGCCAGCAAAGTGACAGAAACCCCACTAGAAAATCTCCTAGAGGAGTCCAGCTCTGCCGTGCCCAAGGGCTGCTCTGAGCACAGAGCCCGTTCCCGTCCGCTCTGTGTGCCTGATGGGGCTCTGCGCTCCTGTCCCCGCAGTGTGGCACCTGGCAGAGCCCTGGGACCACGGGAGCTGTGCGAGGGCAGCGGGATGCCCTGGGCCGAGCAGCCCTCGCTGCCTGCACTCGCTGGTGTCCGACAGAGGCTGGGAGCACCGTGCACTCTGAGCCTGGAGCTGCTGGCGGGCGCCTGCAGGCTCTGCCCCTCACCGGGACACCCTCAGGGCACGCTCGCTCCCTTCACACGCGTGTGCACCGTGGCGTGTGCGCACCCGTCCCAGGGAGGGAGGCGGGGGTGGCTGTCGCGGCTCTCCCGCTCCGAGGACGTGGCTGCTTCGTCCCGCACCCCGCAGTGCATGCTCCCGCCCCCGCCCCCGCCCCCGGCCAGGCGGAGCCGGGCAGGATAACCCCTTTCTCTCTGCAGAGCTGTCGTAACCCGCGTCGGGGGCTGTGCCTGGCTGTGCTCTTCTCTGCTGGCCTTGCTGTGCCTTGATGTTGGAGTCCTTTGTGCCTCTCTTCAGTTTGTAATTTTTTGCCTTTCATAACATGTATATTTTTTCCTGTCTTCTTTTTTAATTTCCCCTTCCTTTTGATTTTTTTTTTTTTTATTTCAAGTTTTTATTTTTTGGTTCTGTTCTTTCCAATCTCCTACAGACATGCCCCAGCCGTGACCTCTCGGTGGTCCCACTCTACCTTGTACTTGCTGCTCACGGATCCCAGGCAGGACCGAGGGTGGGGCAGGGCTTAGGCAGAGTTGGCACCGTGTTCACTTTGGTCTCCCACGCTTGTCCCTTTTTAAACCCTTCCTGGAGGCAGCCAAGGAGGTGGCTGAGCCCTGCAGGCTCCCTCAGCAGATAGTGCAGACAGGCAGTGTCCCCTCCTTGGGTTTGTGCTGCTTTCCAGGAGAGAATCCCACCCTGACACCCCCTCTGGCAGCACTGCCATGGGCACCAGGCCATCAGGTCCCTGTGTGCCCAGGGGGGCTGCCAGGATCCTCCCACTTCCACAGCAGCTACAGGAAGGGAAAGGAGGAGACTGAGGAGTTTTAGGCTGGTTGGTGACCCCCAGGGGCACAAGGCAGCTGAAACATCCCATCCTCACACAGTGCAGCCTGCCAGTGGTACGTGCTGGTGGTGGGGACACGGCTCTGTCCTACCCAGGTGTGACATCCAAGCTTTGTCCCTGCTGGGGGAGCCACCAGCCAGGACTGGCCACCAGCAAGGACCTGCAGCCACCAGCCTGTGCTGGAGGAAGGATCTGGGATCCTGCATGGGGGGCACAGGTGCCAGGATGGCCCCGTCCCCTCACCTGTCCTGGGCGTGTGGAGAGGAGGTGGCAGTGCCAGCTGGGCCAGCCAGGAGGGGCCACAGGCAGGGACAAGGCAGTGAGGAGAGGGTGCAGCAGGGACAGTGGGCAGCCCTCTGTCCCACACAGGCAGTGCTTGCCCGGGGAGCCCCTACTCCCCCTCCACGTGGCCGTGCACTGTCCGGAGGCTCTCCAGGAAGGCTCTGACTCTGCGGCCCCTCTTTGCTAAAGGCTTACCCCCACGTGGCTCCCCAGGCCAGGAGCCCAAGGCCACAGGCTGTCCCAGTGTCAGGTCTCACCCAAGGACCCTCCTCAGACAGGTGTCTTCCTGCAAGAAGTTTTGCTCTGGGGGAGAAGGTCGTCTGGGCGTAAATTGGGGCTCTCGAGGGGATGGGCAAGGCCACGGTTCAAGATGCTGCCAGCACAACTTTGCTTCCCCCATCCCTGCCTGTGTCGGGCATCCCTGGGGTGCTGTCAGCAGTGGGGGCTCTCGCAGAGCTTCTGACTGTGCCTGGAGAACACAGTCACCCCTTCTGGTGGGCTTTTGGCTGCGTGGAAAGATCGGGATTCAGTGTCTGCATCCGAGTCTGATCCTCAGAGCAGCCCTGGCTCCTGCTCCCAGTGCTGCCCTGGCCCCTAAGAGGGTGCCAGGCCAGGCTGCTCCTGCTGCTGCAGACACCAGCACTGGGAGCTGCAGATGGAATTTGGGAAGGAAATCTTACAAAGAAGGATTTGCTTCCTGCCAAAATCTTTCCTTGGGGGGCGAACCTGATGTTTTTGGCAGAGAGTCTCCCCCAGTCTTCGAGTTTTCAGTCAAAAACAAACAGGAAGGCAAAATTTTGCAGAGGGTAGAAGGTGTTGGTGGGCGATGCTGCATCAATGCCCACCCTTGCCCCCAGTGGCCCCTCCAGCCCCCTGGGCACCTGGCCCTGTGCTGGCAGCACCTTCCCTGGGCTCGCAGAGGTGACACAGCTGGGCTGCTCTGGGAAGCACCCGGAGGAATTGGCTTTGCAAAGTGAGGCCGTTTGGGCCATTTCCAGTGGACACCCGGAGCACTTCCAGCACGGCAACATAGAGCCCCCCTCGGTGGCACCCCCTGACTAACCCCTGTGGTGCTGTGAACCCAGCAGTACAGACGAGGCCTTGTCACTGGAGGACAAAGATCTGAGGGACCGGGAGAGGAGAATGGCCAATAACGCCAGGGAAAGGGTGCGTGTGCGGGACATTAACGAGGCCTTTAAAGAACTGGGACGCATGTGCCAGATGCACTTAAAAACGGACAAAGCACAGACCAAACTGATCATCCTACAGCAAGCGGTGCAGGTCATTCTGGGCCTGGAGCAGCAAGTACGAGGTATGGTACCACTGGCAGGTGCATTTCGGGGCCTGTCTCTCCCCCGTCTCTGCATGCTTGTGCTTCTCTGTCCTGACTCCTGCTTTCGGTGTGCGGTGTGAGTTTGCCGCGCCAGCAGCACCTCTGGGTGCTGAGCTCTCCCCAGCCCCGGCCCAGGGTGGATTCGAGGCTCCTCTCTCTCTCTACTCATGCTTAATATAATTTGGCACCTGGATCCCATTAAGCAGCTTTGGAAAATTCAGTCCTCGGCTCTGAGTGCTGGCTGAGGCACTTGGGGGTTCCTGTAACAAGCACATGGAGATGCCCTGGCACAGGGTGCCCAGAGCAGCTGGGGCTGCCCCTGGATCCCTGGCAGTGCCCAAGGCCAGGCTGGACACTGGGGCTTGGAGCACTCTGGGATAGTGGAAGGTGTCGCTGCCCATGCAGGGGGTTGGAACAAGATGGGCTTTAACATTCCTTCCAAGCCAAACCAATCCATGTTTAAGTGGGGGTGCAGCTGGGCCTGGGGTTCTGCTCGAGCAGGGGCCTGGCAGATTCCTGCAGGGACTGCGGGCAGCAGCGAGCGCTGCACGGAGCTCATCTCCTCACACAGGCCTGCCTGGGACTGTCCCTGCTGTCCCTCTGGGATGCTGCTGCCAGGGGTGATGCTGTTGCCCAGACTGAGGTTGCTCCCCTCCCTTGCTGTTTTGGGCACAGAGCGCAATCTGAACCCAAAAGCGGCCTGCTTGAAGCGTCGGGAAGAGGAGAAAGTGTCCGGAGTGGTAGGAGACCCCCAGATGACCCTGTCAGCTTCACATCCTGGTCTAGGAGATGGTCACAACCCTGTTGGACACATGTAAAGGTACCGTTCCCCCCCTCTGATCCCACATCCCAGTGTGGGCCCAGCCCTGTGCCCACGCCCTGCTCTGCTCTGGCTGGTCAGCCCCGCTCCCTCAGCAGCAGCCACGGCTTCGCTTCCCTGAATCAGTGACTTGCATGAGTAAGGCCTGGCACAGGCTGCCCAGAGCAGCTGTGGCTGCCCCATCCCTGAACTGTCCAAGGCCAGGCTGGAGGGGCTTGGAGCAACCTGGGACAGTGGAAGGTGTCCCTTCCCATGGCAGGGTGTGGAGGGGGATGAACTTTAGGGTCTCTTCCAACCCAACCCATTCCATGATTCTCTCTGTGTGTCACGTGCCCCATGGACACCCAAAGCCTCTGGCCCACGGGAGAGTGCAGTGCCATAGCTGGGATGGGGGACTTTGGAGCTCTCTGAGTGGGCTCAGCTCTGCTCTGCACCTCCCAGTCCTGCCCCAGTTGGCTACTGGAAACCAGCAATTCCTTTTCCTTTTGGCTCTATGAGAGGGAATGGCAGGTCCCTGAAATGCAGAGAGTCAGAGAAGGTGAAAATCCCCTGATGAGGCTCTGGCAGGCACAGGCTCCGATGGGCTGTTCCCATTTGTAAAGGACCCTAGGAGCATCTGAGCAGTGCAGAGATGGTGGGGGGTTGAGCAGATCCAGCAGTGGTAGGTCAGGAGCTGATCCCACGGAGTGCATGGAGAGGACACCGTCCCCTGATGTCCCCTGCCCCAGTGGGTGCCTGGGGATGGCCTGACCAAAACAAAGGCAAAGCTCAGCTGCAGCCCTGCCCAGCCCTGTGGAGACAAGCTGCAGCAGGAGCCTTGGGGCCCCCTGTGCAAGGAACACAGTTTTATTCTCATTTGGGTTTCTATCACTTCAGACTTTTTTTGTTTTATTTTATTTTATTTGTAGATCTTTTTGTTCCTCTGGATACCGAGATCTGTAGGAAGAAAACCCTTGGTGTGACCTGCAACCCTGTTGAACCATAAACTGTAGTACTGCTCATACTGACACACGCAGACGGATCCTGGCGTGACGTAAGGGGTGAAAAAAAACACTTTGTCAGAAACAAAACGGAAACAAAAAATTGCCTTAAGTATAAAGTGCAGAACAGTCAATACATATCACTCAGTTAGGAGGGGGTGGCGTGTTCTCTTGGCTTGTTCACAAGCAGCCAGCAGCAAAATTGTGCCTAAGCTTGATATTTCTTTTTTAAAAAAAAAGAACATTAGTTATGAGATTTTTTATGTAGAACAAATAGCAATTCCTTTTGGTTTTTTTAGCTTCTTTTGCATATGTTTTGTAAGCAACGAAAAAATTTTTTTTTGTATAAAAACATGTCTTGTACCCTCCGCTTTTCTGCTGCTGTTTCTATAGTTAACGTTGCATCTTTAGGATCAACCAGAATATTAAAATTGTATTAAGAGAGACTGGATATAAAGAGAGGAATTCTCAGATTCGGCTCGGAAAGCCACTAAAAGCGAATGTAGCCACAGTGAGGGAATGTTCTTCCTTGCCTGGCTTGTACCTTCCATGACAAAAACAAACAAACTCATGTGCTGAATTCACCATCTCTTTGCTTCGGCCACTTCTGGTTTGGGGAAAGGAAGTTAAGCAGCAAAGCAGCGGTGCTCCCGCTGCCCCGGGCGGTGACCGAGGTGCTCGGCGAGGTTTGCTTTGTTCCCGGAGATCCCGAGGCCCCCTGGGTCCTGCGGGAGAGGCCGTGGCCCACGGCGTTCCCAGGGCGCCACCGTGGGGAGGACGAGCTGCTGGGAGAGAGCAGGCCCCGAGCAGAGAGAGCCAAGGGACTGAGGCGCTTCCAGGTGAGCCCAGCAGCGAGGGATGCACGAGGGCAGCGCCTCCTCACATGCCAGAGCTGCCAGAGGCACTTCAGGAGCAGCACTGAACAAAGACCAAGTGAACAAAGCTGGAGCACTGGAGCCGGAGCACGGCAGCAGCAGTGGGCTGCAGGGCCAGGAAGGCGGGCAGCAGCAGACTGAGGATGCTGGAGGCAGAAAGGAGCAGCGACCTGGCTCACTCCAGCCTCGGCAAGGCCTGAGCAGCAGCAGGATCCCTTAAATGCAAAATGCTGCCTCGGGGAGAGGGGTGGCTTCACACCCCGCTGTCACCTGCTGTCGCATCTCCCGGGCATCCTTGGAGGCAGACTGAGCTCAGCACTGTGCCACGGGATGTGAGTGGCCACCATCACCTGCACGTGGGCTTCCCTCTTGGCACTGGGAAGGAGGGCAGCAGGAGAGCCTGTCCATGTGCTCCAGCAGCCAAGCTGGGCCAGCCAGCCCCTCACTCCAAGGGATTCCCAGTCACTCCAGACCACTCTGGTGTGCTTAGCAGGAGGAGGATCCCTGGCAGCCCCTCCGGGTGCCCCGGAGGTGTGGAGCAAACAGAGAGGTGCTGGACAGTGGCTGAGCTGCGGTCTGGAGACGGCCATGGAAAAACATCCACCAGGAATTCACTCTTGTTTCTTCCCTCTCCTTCCCTTCCTGAAACATTTTGTGCCTGGTTCTTCCCAGCTCTGCAGAGCCCAGTCAGGCAGGATGGTGCATGAGACATGGGTGCTGCTCTGGGGGATGTGGGGAACTCCCCTCTCCTCTGCAGGCTCCATCTCTCCCCTGTGCTGCTCCAGCCTGGGCTTCTGGGGAGGCTGTGTTGCTTTGGCACGGGGAAAGAGAGGGACTGGCAAACAGGATTAGGTCCTGTGGCACTTCCCAGCAACCCCAGGCTTTGGCATAACCTGGTGCTCCTCCACGCTCACGGCTGTGCTTTGTGCTCTGGCAAACCCTGCTGGAAGTGCTCAGGGCAGTGCTTCTCTCCCATCCACACCTGGGCACTGTGGCAGCCCCTGTGGCAGCTCCAAGCTGAGCCACTCCAAGTGCCAGGGCAGGATGGGACTGTCCCTGCTGCCCCTAGCCCTGCCCTGGGGCTCCCCAACATCCAGCCACCACTCTGAAGCTTTTGGGTGCTCCTGGTTGTCCCCAGCTTGCTGCTCCCACCATTCCTTCTGCATGGTGAGACCTCAGCAGCCCCAGCTCTGTCCCTGGGCAGGCCAGGAAAGCTCAGTGGTTCCAGTAACCCAGGTTCTTCTTGCCTGTGTCAACAGACACGTTTTGGCCTCATCAGCTCGTCAGGTTACAAGGCTTCCCTCCCTTGGGCTCTTCTGGGTGCTGAAGCAGAGGGCAGGGAGATGGATGAGGTTTTCCTGACAGCCTTGACTCCCAGTCATGCTCTGGAGTGCAGATTGGAGGGCTCAGCAGCTGCTTTTTGTTTCATCCATGAGAGCTCCTGCTCCACTGGTGAGAGTGCTGGGGCTACAAAGTACCCCCTGCTCAGGGGTTTTGGCTGGCTCAGTGCCCCTGTCCCAGGGCCAGGAGGGATGGAGCAGTGTCCCAGCCCTGGAAAACTTGAAACTGTACAAAAAATATTCAAAAGTGGTTCACAAACCCTTTGATTTTGCCCCAAGAATTGGAGGTAGCAGTCATGGACAACTGGACTTAAAGGGACTAGTCAAGAAAAATCCATAAATTCAACAAAATTGGAAATCTGAGAAGATTTATGAGCTGTTCACACATTTGTTGAACTTCTCCGAGTCCTGCAGGCCAGGGAGGAATCCTGATGAGCCAGAGCCTTTCTCACCATCCATTAATCCCCAGGCATTGCAACAAAAATGGGGCTTTCCAGCTGCATTCAGGTGGTTTAAGATGTTACTGTGACAGCAAATCCAGCCAACTTCCTGCCATGACAAGGCTTGGGTGAAGATCCTTGAGCATAAGCCCTCAGAGGCAGGGTTTGGAGAGATCACCTCAAAAGCACAATGTAGGGGGTGGCAGTGCTGTCCCTGGAGCTGCCCCAATGGCACAAGGTGACAGCTTTGTGTGCCAGCCCAGTGTAGCCTCAGTGGCATCTCTGCTTTCCAGGTGCTCAGGGAACAATTGGGAAGAGCAGCAAGGAAAAATTCCTTTGTCCTGCCAGTGTGTTTGGCTCAGTGTGAAATGGTGCCTGTAACCTGCCAGGGAAAGTGGCTTTTCTAAAAACAGCCACTGCCAGGTGCTGTCCCCAAAACACCACCAGCCCAGCCCTGAAATGTCACCCTGTAGTAATGAAACTCTTGTCTTTAGGTGTTGTGGTCAGCGAGGGCCAGGTCTGCACCCTCCCCAGCCTACAGCTCTGCTCCATTCCACTTGGGGTCTCACAGACCCCCAGACCTGCTCCTCTGCCTGTCTGCGTGTCCCCCACACCAGTGGTGCTGCCAGGAGAGGTGGCACAGGTGACATGCTGTACGGTGCCATTCATTTCATTTTCTCCTTCCTCTCAGCCTTTGCTTGCATGGCTGCTCCTGGGGACATGTGCCCTCCTCTTTGGGGGCCACTGAGCCCCCCCAAAGCTTCCTTCATCAGACTGGGGGGCTGCCTTCCCTTCTGTGCAGCTTCTAGTTCCCCTTTCCCCAGGCTGCATCCCAGTGAAGCAGCACAACTGGGACACTGCCATGGGACATTTCTTGTGTCCCCAGCCCAGGGGCCTCCTCTTGCCCCGCTCAGCCAGCCCCCTGCCTCCCTGCACACAAGCTGTGCATGCCACAGTACTGAGGAGTGTCTGGAATCCAGTCTATGAGCAGTAAAATTGCAGATTTTTGTTTTCTCCCTTTTCACCTGCTTTTTCCCCAGAGCAAAGCAGCTGCAGCCTCCCGTGGGTTGGTGCTCAGGCAGTGGTGGCAGCCTGGCTGCTCCTGCTCACAGCCCAGGGAGCAGGATTCCAGCTGTTTGGCAGTCCCCCCTGCCCGTGACCCCCCTTCAGATCTACTCACAGCTCCAGCCAGCATCTCTCGGGGCTCTCTGCCCCCCTGCTTTCACAGCTATCCCACAGAGGTGTGTTGGCAGGAAGGCTGGGATCAGGAGGCTGTAATTCCAGAGTCAGTGCAGAAACTGCTCTCCAAGGTCCTTTGTCTCTCACCAGTGTCCCCAGTGAAGCCAGCAGAGCCTTTGGGCCCTTGCTGGGTGGTTCCAGTTGTGGGGGCTCGAGAACCAGGAGGCTTTGGAAACCCCCAATCCCCTACACCCCTTGAGCTTTGCTGCCAACTTTGTGGCCAGTGGAACCCGAGTTCCTCTTGCAGGCCCTGCTGTGCTGCAGTGGGGAGCCTGGGCCAGCTCCAGTTCCACCCCTGGGCTTTGGGAGGTGAAGCAAAGTTGGGGATGGAGCTGGGCCAGAACAAGCCTTCAGCCCCCGCCTGCAGCACTGGCTAGCCCAGAGCAAGCCCTGGCCACTGGACTCCCCATTCCTGCCCGACACCAGCAATAGCAAGGCCTGTTTTCTGTACCCCGAGCTTGCACAAGGTCTTTGCCCTGCTAAAAATCCTATGCAAATCTTATCCCTCTCCCCTCTCCTGGGGCTCTGCAGATCCCAGCCCAGCCCTCTGCTCTTGTCCATGATTGCTCCTGAGTTCCTGCTCCCTGCTGCCCTCGGGGTCCAGCTTCATTCCTGGCAGCTCCTAAAGCATTTTAGACCTGTGCCCTGGAGCTGGGAGGAGGCAGATGAGACTGTAGGAACACCCAGCTCATACTGAGCACTGAACTGGAGGGGGCAAGGCCTGGTCCTGGGGCTCCTCCACACTCCCTTCACCCTCCTGTGCCTTCTGCTCGATGCTGGTGGGGCGCTGCCAGCATCCTTCGTCCCCTCAGCCCCTGAGAGGAGAAGCTCTCTCTGTTCCACCTTCTTGCTGCCCTGACTGCCCTGTTCTAACACCAGAGCCTCAGGCTTGGCTGGGGCTGCTCTTCCTTCAGCCACCCCAAGCCTGAAGGGGTGTTTCCCTTCCTCCCCAATCTCTCCAGCCAGCATCTCTGAGCTGTTTCCCTTTGCAGAGGGGCAGCCCATGCCAGCAGCTGCCCATTGGCTGGGGTGCAGGCAGGAGGATTTGGGGGGTGGGTGGTGCTGGTGTCCCACAGCACAGCTGCCTCTCCCTGCCCTTGGGGCAGGTGTTGGAGGACCTGGTGCTCTGTATTTTGATTTCCAGGACAATTCAGCCCTTTTGGGGAGCCAGCACTGCTGTGCCTTGCCCTGCAGGACTGCCACGGGGAGGTGGGCTCTGGTTAGGAGGGTGGTGCAGGCTCCCCGTGACCTTCTGCCAAACCTTGTTTGTCCATCTGCAGCCCAGCTCCGGGCCAAGGGCAGTCCTGTCGTGGGTCTCCACACTGGTATCATTGTTCCCCTGCTTTTGTACCCCTCCTGCTCCTCAGGGCCCTCCATTCCCACCCTGGCCCAGCCAAGTCCACGCCGTGGTGCAGGGCGAGGCTGGAACACTCACCCCGGGACATCTCAGCTCAGCGTGGCTGCAGCACCAGCTCGGGAGAGCAAAGGGGTTTCTGCTTCCAAAGGGGGTGTCCTGGTCCCGAGGCCTTTTGCCAAAGAGCATCCCCGTGCCCTGCATCCCTGGGCTGTGCCCGGGGGGGCCGTGGAGCTCCTGGAGGCAGCGAGCTGGGGACACCGCGGGTCCCCCTTCCCGGGGCCACGTCTTCCCAAATCACTTGGACCCACCAGCTTTGAGCAACCCTTGTAACACGCAGCCACTCGGGAGGAAAGGAGCCATGGGAAGCCACGCAGCAGCTACTGTCAGTGTGCCAGGAGAGGGGAAAGAGGCACCTGGTGAGGCAGGACAGGGAGGATCCCAACCCATGCGTGGGAATGACCTGCTGGGTGCCGAGGGCTCCAGCTCTCTGGGGAAACAAAGCATTCCTGGATGTTCTTTCTCTATATTTTTGTAGGAATGGGGGGTGGGAGAGCAGATGGGAGATGCCTGCGGAAGTTGTTTATTTTTAACCCTGTAGAAAGTTTTGGGTTGTTTTTGGTTTTTGGCCTTTAAAATAAAAAATGGTCCTTGCTTTTGATGTTTATGCTGCCTACCTGTAAATCCAGATGTACTTAAGTGGCTGAAATCCTTGTTCTTAAATCAGATACACATTATAGTTTTGAACTATATATATAGTAAATATATATATATATATGCCTAACCCAGCAAAAAAAAAAAATAAAAAAAATAAAGTATTTGGGGGTGGGAAATGCGTTGCTCTTTGAAATGAATCACAATTGGGGGATGAAATTGTGTTTCTGAGTGCCTCAAGATATGAATTGTTTTCATTTTTTTAAATAATTTTATACAAGTGTCAAAACAGCTGGCTGGATTATTTGGAATTTTTAAATAATCCTAACTTTTTTAAAGTAGATTTTGAGAACTGTCCTGTATATAACAGTAATGTAGCAATAAATGTGACATTTTATAACAATATTACTTTTTTTATCCCCATGTGTGTCCTTCAGATGTTGTGTCCCTAGGAATGAAAAGTTGGAATAAAGGCTTTGCCTTGTACTAAAAAACAAAAAAGGGAAGAAAACACCAGATAGGTTTTCAGACCCTTGCTCTGCAAGTGGATCCTGCCCCCTGCACCACTGTTGTTTCCTTGCCTCTGCCCCCGGGGAGCACCCACAAGTGGGAAATCCACTTAAATGCCCCCAGCCCATCCCAGGAGCCCAGCACAGACTGGTGATGGGAGAAATTAATCAAATCAGAGTCGTTAAGGTTGAAAAAGATCTTTAAGATCATCAAGTCCAACAGTCAGTTCACCACTAACCCATGCCCCAAGCACCACATCCATTGTTTGAACACTTCAGGGGTGGTGACTTCACCCTTCTGCCCCGGGCAGCCTGTTCCAGTTCCTGAAAACCCTCTTTGTGAAGAAAGTTTTCCTAATATCCAACCTAAACCTTCCCTGGCACAACCTGGGGCCGTTTCCCCTTGTCCTGTCCCTTGTTCCCTGGGAACAGAGTCCAACCCCCACGTGGCTCCATTCTCCTGCCCTTTGGGCTCCAGCATCCCCCAGGACTTTCATGGAATTACCGATTGATTTGGGTTGGAAAGAACCATAAAGCCCAACTCCTTCCACTCCCTGCCACAAGTAGGGACACCTTCCACTGGACCACAAGCCCCATCCAGCCTGGCCTTGGACACTTCCAGAGACGAGGCATCTGCCTGGAAGCAGCCTTCCTTCCCCAGGTTTGCTGCCTGTGTTTTCACTGTGCTGCTCCGGCTCAGGCTTGTCCGCACAGAGCAGGACAAACAGTCCAGACTAACTGAGAAGTGGCTGTGGCAGTGGTTGGTTAAATCTGCCTTACCCTTGGGTGCCTCCTCTCAGCAGTGAGGCAGCTCTGCCCTTCCCAAGCTGCTCTGGGTGCATGGAATGACAGTCCTTCCTTAGACTCCATCATAAAATCACAGAATCATTAAGATTGGGAAAGACACTGAAGGTCACCCAGTCCAACCATTCACCCAGCAGCACTGCCATGGTCACCACTAAAAATGTCCTCAAGAGCCACATCCACATTTTTTTTTAATGCTCCTAGGGGTGGTGACTCCACCACTGCCCTGGGCAGCCTGTGTGTGCGACTCAGATCCAGACGGGGGAGAAGCGTGTGCTTGGGAGCAGCCTGGGAGATGGATGCTCAACAAATGCCCAAGGTGGAGCATAAAGCAGGCGAGTGCCGGTGTCCAGAGCAGGCTTGGGCTGGGAGAGCCGGTGAGGACAGGAGCAGGGAGCAGCACAGAGGAGTTGCTGAGCGAATACAGCTTCCCAAGATCTGAGCAGTGGCCACCAAGTGAGCTTCCTGCCAGCACTCCCTCCCTGGAGATGAGTCACTATCGGCTGGAGATGAGCTGGGATGAGACTACCAGACCCTGTGGGCAAATGTCATGTCATGCTCGCACTGCCAGACAATCACAGAATCCCAGAATGGTTTGGGTTCTAAGGGATCTTAAAGCTCATCCCATGGGCAGGAACAGCTTCCACTGTCCCAGGCTGCTCCAAGCCCTGTCCAGCCTGGCCTTGGATACTTCCAGGGATCCAGGGGCAGCCACAGCTGCTCTGGGGTATCTGTTCCAGTGTTCCTCCTGCATGTTCACAAGAGGCTGAGCAGGCTCTGAGCAGAGTCTGGGGAACATTATACAATTGATGGCCATTTTATGACCCTCTCCTGAAAAATCTGGCTGGAAACTCCCTCTCCTGTTGGGGGAGACTGAGTGGCCGTGACAGGAGGGGTTGCGGAGGCACTGGCGGGCTCTGGGGAAACCGCTTTGGGAAGGGGACACTTCCCTCCAGCACAAGAGGCTGAGAAGCAGTCCCAGCTCAGTGCGGGAACACTGCCACCCCTCAGGGCCCGTGTCCCCTCTCCAGCCTGGGGACATCCTGTCCCCTCAGGGCTCGTGTCAGGGCTCGTGTTCCCTCTGTGGTGTGAAGACTGGCCTCATGTCCCCTCTCCAGTGCAGGGGCAGCCTGTTCCCCCAGGGCAGCTGCTGTCCTCTGGCCGGTGTGGGAACGGCCCGTCCCCTCGGCCCGTGTCCCCTCAGGGTTNGAAACCGCTTTGGGAAGGGGACACTTCCCTCCAGCACAAGAGGCTGAGAAGCAGTCCCAGCTCAGTGCGGGAACACTGCCACCCCTCAGGGCCCGTGTCCCCTCTCCAGCCTGGGGACATCCTGTCCCCTCAGGGCTCGTGTCAGGGCTCGTGTTCCCTCTGTGGTGTGAAGACTGGCCTCATGTCCCCTCTCCAGTGCAGGGGCAGCCTGTTCCCCCAGGGCAGCTGCTGTCCTCTGGCCGGTGTGGGAACGGCCCGTCCCCTCGGCCCGTGTCCCCTCAGGGTTCCTGTCCCCTCAGGGCTCGTGTCTCCTCAGGGCTGGTGTCCCCTCTCCAGCGTGGCGACAGCCCGTCCCCTCGGCTCGTGTCTCCTTAGTCCCGCGTCCCCTCAGGGCGGCTCGTGTCCCCTCACGGCCCGCGTGCCCCTTCCCCGACGGCACGGGCGGCCCCCAGCGCCGCGCGAGGCCAGCCCCGCCCCGCCC
>VZSE01004142.1:0-12362 GCA_013398275.1 Promerops cafer | reverse complement strand
TCCCTTCCCTTCCCTTCCCTCCGTGCCCCCGCCCCGGCAAACCCCCAGCGAGACCTGTGCCAGGGCCACGCCGGTTCCCCGGGGCCCACAGAGCGACCAGGGACACCCAAGCCAGGGGGTGACTCTTCCCTGCGGGGTCCCAGGGTGGCGGCGCTTTCCCAGCGACACCTGGGGCTGGCCAGTGACACGGCTCTGCCCAGGAGATGTGTCTGAACACATCGGGATCCTCTCGTCGTGCTCCGTGAGAGCTGGATCGTCACCGGGTTCACTCCTCTCCTCCCGCCCCATGAGTGCGTTGGGGGCCAGGACCCGGCCAAGGCTGGCACTGGGGAGCACGGGGACACGGGGACACCAGGAGGGTGGGGGCTCCACGGTGGAGAGACGACCCATGGGTACCCCTGGGATTTGGGGAGCTGTCAGCCAGACCTCTGAGCCACGCAGGTGATGCCCCAGCCCAAGAGCCACCAGTCCTTGGCCGTGGGGTCAGCGCCCTCCCCTGAGCCACCCGTGGGTGCCCCTGGCAGCCCCCAAACCCGGCGGGCGAGGGCTGGGGCTCAGCCTTCCCCTTTCATTCCCACCAGCAGCGTCCGCCACGGAAAACAAACCGAAACCCACCCAAAACGAAATAGTTGGCCGCGTGCCACCCTGCAGCTGCCGGCTCCGGCTCAGCCTGGCGTTTTTCAAATGTCAAGGCAAAAGGCTGCGGGGCCGCCCGGCTCGGGGGGCTCGGCAGCGGCGGGGGCTGGGACAGGAGGGGGACGGGAAGGGGTGTGGGAGAGGGGGAAGGGACACCCGCCACCCTTGCAGCTGTCGTTGTCACCCCCGAGGTGAGGTGTGGGCTGGGGGAGGCGCAGGGAGCGGGGCTGGGTGGGAGGGAAGCGGCTCCATCTTAGCGTCCATGCGGTCGAGGCGAGGGAAGATGATTAAAGGAAAAAGGGAATAAAAGCAGGAAAGGAGACAGGCAAACAGCAGCAGCTGCTCCTGGGGATGCAGGGCTCGTTTTTTGCTTTCAAAGCCACGGGAGTTGTTGCTCTCAGCCTCGGGACCCCCTCCCGTGGTCCCCCTGCCCCATGCTGTGGTGGCGAGGGTGGCCAGGCAGCTGTGGCCGGAGGCTGGAGCCTCGCTGGCTCTCTGAGGGTCCAGGGAGCCGGAGCTGAGCTCATCCCCATCCCGGGCATCCCCCGGCTCACTCACAGGATCTGTCCTCCCTGCCCTGCACAGCGCGGGGTTGGGGCTGGCAGGGGACACGGGGCAGGTGGAGCTGTCGCCAGCAGGACAATCCTCATGCTCGGCACGGCCGGGTGCCCCTGCCCAGGGTGGCTGAGCCGGCAGCCCCAGCCCCTGGTCCCCGTGCCCCCCACCCGCCGCGTTCCCCCTCTCTCGCCCCAGGCAGCCCCACCGCGCACCTGCGGAGCCGCAAACCTGCAGCTCCCCGGGGAGCCGGGGCACGGACGGGCGGGCAGGGGGCAGGACCGGGCGTACCCCGGTTCCTCCCCCCGTGCTCTCCCTCTCGATGCCGAGCAGTGGGAAATCGCTGCCTTTTCCCCAGGGAAGCTCAAAGCCAGGCCGCTCCATCCCTGGGCAGGTGGGCACCTCGTGCGTGCCTGTGCAGGTGGGTGCTGGGGCTGCTCCGGGGGTGCCTGCACAGGTGGGTGACACCTCCACCGAGGAGCATCAGAGCTGTGGGACCACAGTGGGCAGTGCCACCCCCGGATGTCCCCTGCCCAGCACCTCCCTGAGCCCCATTAGCGTCAGTGGATGCCAGCAGGGCTCTGGGGGTGTTTTAGGAATTCAGGGATGACTCGTGGCCCCCTCCTTGCTGTGCCCCAGCCCCACGTGCGGGGGTCACAGACCCTGATGTGGTTGAGGGTCCCGGGTCCAGCTTTGAGGGTTCCTGTGCCCCAGGTGGGCCTGGGAGGGATTTGTGGATTAGGGATGAACAGAGGGGATTTGTGGAGGTGATGGGCAATAAATTGGTATCAAACCAGCTCTTGAGGAGCCCAGAGACAGAGAGGGCCGAGGGCAGAGCTGCCCCATTTATCTCCCCCTCCCCCAGGAGCTCAGGGGGCTGCAGAGTCCCCACTCATTGTCCCAATGCTGCCAAATCCATCTCCTGGGGATTCGAGGGGTCGGGGTGCTGTGCGGACCCAAGAGAGGGGGACACCCTCATGCCACCACCCCAGAAGGACCCCTGAGGCCATCGGAGCATTGTCTCCAGTCATGGACCCCCCCAGCCCTGCAAAGGGTCACGTCCCCACCCCGCTGGCCACTCCTGCCCCCCTGGGGACACAAGAGACGTTCAGCAGGACGGGGGCTGAGCGGAGCACCCGTGTTTACACTGGGTGCCTCGAAACCCCCTCCAGCATCCCGGCCACCCTCCCCCTCGGCAGCAGCTCCTCTTGAGGTTTGAGGTGACATCCTGCCTTCTGCATCTCACTGTCACCGTGCCCCGGGGGGCCCAGGAACCGCAGAGGCAGTGGAGGCAGGGCTGGGGCTGCAGGTCCCCCTGCCCGGCTCTGGCTGCACCCGGGAAAATGGCAATTATTCAGAGCAATGACCCCCCACCCTCCTTGCATGGCTTGTGGGGGGCCCACCGTGGGTGCAGGGCTCACAGATTCCTTTCCTGAGCACCCCACCCCCGTCTCCTGCCACTGTTCTGGGGAAAACCATGCCAATATTTGGGTTTATGAACTACCAGGCAAGGAGAACAGCAGGGTCTGAATCCCAGAGATGTCCTGCTGAGGAGAGGCTGGAGCAGCTGAAGCCTTTTGCAGCAGGGCTTTATTCTGGAAGCGTGGCAGGGGCAGGATTAGGGACAAACTCCAGGCTCTGCCCCACAGCCCATCCTGGCTGCCCCACAGCACAGCACAGCACCCAAAGGGCCTGGGCACCTGCAGAGCTACAGCACAGCCAAACACCAGAGAAACGGGGGAACAGAGACAAGGATGGTGCCAGGCAGCTCATCCTCTGCTTCCTGGGCTGCTGGGGGATGGAGGCGGACATGGAGATGGGGCTGGAGGAGGAATTTGAGTACTGGGAGCAATCCCTGTTCTGTGTGGAGCAGATTCTCCCCCCATGTGTCTCCCATTCCTAAGACGAGCTCGTGGGGCTGTGCCTGAGTGAGGTGGGTGTCCCATGGGTGCCGTGGGTGCCCTGGCAGGGGTGGGTGGGTGTCCCACAGGGGCGATTTGGGTGTCCCACGGGCACTGTGGGTGCCCTGGCAGGCAGGAGCAGGGGAAGCCAAGGCACTTGGCACTCGTCTCGCTGCAGCACAGCTCGATGCTGAGATAAGATAAGGTGTCTGAGGCTGCCAAGGTAAACTGAGGTCACTGCAAACCTCAGCAGGGGAACACATCCCCACAGCCCCAGGTTACACACACAGAACCCCAGACTGGTCTGGGCTGGAAGGGACCTTAAAGCCCCTCTTGTCCCACCCCGTGCCATGTGCAGGGACACCTTCTACGATCCCAAATTGCTCCAAGACCTGTCCAGCCTCTTCAATATTTCCAGGGATGGGGCAGCCACAGCTCCTCTGAGCACTCTGTGTACCTCTGGGCAACATCCAGGTGTCTATTTTCATTTTAGGCAGATTTTTGTCCCTTCACTCATCCTCTGGTGTGACAAACTGGCACCTTTTTCTACAGCACCAAATGCTGAGCAGAGCTGATGGCAGGGCCAGGGGGTTCCAAGCTGCTTTTTGTCTGATTTTGCTCAAAATCTGAGCAAGATGCTCTGTGGCAGAGGGGCAGCTTTCTGAGGCAGGCAGGATTTTTGTATTTCAGTTTCAGTGAGGGGCTGAGGGCTTTCCCTGGGGCTGGTGAGGGGCTGGGCTGTCAGGGCAGCTGACAGCTGACAGGGGAGCTCTGTGCTCCAGCCAGTGGCACCCCTGGCACCTCCTGGGGCTGGCAGGGCTGGCAGATCTGTCCCCAGCAGCTCCTGGGCATTCTTCAGTGCTGCCAGTCATGGAAAGCTTTGGAAGCAGCTCCAAAGGCCAGCCCAGGAACGGCAGCGCTGGGCCTCGGCCACGGGCGTGCGCAGCCCAAGTCACCTTTCTGCCCCTCCCACCTCCAAATGTACTTTTTTCTTCCTTAAACTGCAGATTTGAAATAAAACTGTCATGAAACCCCCTGACTTCTTGAGCTGGAGCTTTTGGGAGACCTCAAAAGAGGAGAAAACTCCTGGGTGTCAAAACTGCCTTGGAGGCGAGGCGGGTGCCCAGGCCAGGGGCGGCCTGTGGGAACGAGAGGCACATCCAGGGCTTAATAAAGGTAAAAGCCCCTCTGACAGCCCAAGGCCTCCTCTCCCCCTCGGAGGATGCTCCCACAGCCCCCCCGGATGTGGGTTTGCAGGGAGCAGGGTGAGGAGGGGCTGCAGGAGGTGGGGGAGGCATCGCAGCCGGATCCGAACGGGAGCCGCCTGACAGATGGGGCTGCCCTACATTTCACGAGTGGCTGCCGTTAATCTGCTTCCTGCACCCTCCCCCAGCCCACCTCCCTGCAGCTCGGGGCTCCCCACTGCCGGGGCGGGGGGCGGCAGGGCCCTGTGGGGACACAGGCTGAGGGTCACGGTGCAATGGGGGCCATCAGGTGTCCCCAGCCTTCGGCAGGGCTGCTGGGAGCCCACCAGCCCACGGCCAGTCACAGCACCCTACTATGTCCTAAACGTCCCCTGTCCCTCGGGCACAGCCCAAAGCCCTGCCCTGGGGTGCTCATGTCCCCTCCTGACCCCCCCCGACAAACCCCTGGCCACAGCTGGGGGCAGAGGGGCTGTGCTGCTCTGTGCTTTGGCATGCCCAGGGCTGAGCACCTCTTCAGCCTCCTCCTCTTCCTCCTTCAGCATCCCTTAACCCACCTTTGGATTTCATCCCATGTCCCCTCTGTGCCCCCTCCTCCACTAAACCCTGAGTGCAGGGGAGGGGCAGCGCCCGGCCAAATGCCAGGGAGGGAACCCGGCAGCTTCAGCCGTGGAACAGGCACCCGGGGCCAGGCTGCTGCCCTCGCCCTGTGCCACTGCCCTGGCAGCGGCCTCATGCCCTGCCCTGGGGACAGGGCACAGCTCGGGGACGCTGCTCTGCTGCCCTCGGCCACGGCAGCCCCCAGCTCAGCCCGGCCGGGGGTTCTGCTGCTCCTTTCTCTCCGCCGCAGTGACGGCAGCTCCCGGGGGTGCCGGCCTCTGATTTTACCAGGATTGCTGAGGCTGGGTCCCCCACGCAACATCTCAGCCTGAGGAAGTGAGAGAGAAGCGCTGCCGCGGTGGGAGGACACGGCAGAGACTCATCTGCAGCTGTGCTGAGGATGGGCAAGGCCTGGAACATCTACAGCATCGCTGTGCCCTGCCCTTCCCGGGGGACAGGGCTGGATCTGGGGCTGTCCTATGGCTGCAGCCCCCAGCACCCTCTAGGATAAGCTGATGTGGGGTTGTGTCCCCAGGAGGAGCACACCCAGCCCTGAGCCCCTTGCTGGGGAGATGAGCCATAAATGTAGGTAACTCAGGGGTCACACAGGGGGAGATTTCAGCAGCGAAGGTTCTTCCCCCCGAGGGTGCTGGCACTGCCCAGGCTCCCCAGGGAATGGTCCCGGCCCCGAGGCTGCCAGAGCTCCAGGAGCGTTTGGACAGCGCTGCCAGGGGTGCTCAGGGTGGGCTTGTTGGGGTGTCTGTGCAGGGCCAGGGGCTGGACACAACCCCTGTGGGTCCCTTCTAAGTAAGGATATTCCAGGATTCTGTCCATGCCAGAGTCACACGAGACAAGGACATGGTGCAATGTGGAGCAGGACAGAGCCAGGGGGGATGTTCCCAACGCCAGCAGGGCTGGATCCAGCCGTGGGAAGGCAGATGGGGCAGGCGGTGCCCACACCACCCCTGGGCTGACACCACGAGAAAGGAGGATGGAAAATGGGGCTGGGATGGAAAATGGGGCTCCTCTTTCCTGGCTGAGCCTCTCCTGCTGCAGGAGAGCTGTCACTAAGATGTGGTGAGCCTTTCCCCAGGACTGGGGACAGAGCCTGGAGCAGGGACTCACCTCACTGTGTGGTTTCTATTACTCCTCAAATGAAGCTGAAACCTGACATCAGATCACAAAACCCACTAAGTGAAGAAATCCGGGAAGGGAGGGGAAATCCCCCACTGGGCCCCAAAGAGGCACCACGGTGTCCTCTCCTTCCCCCCGAAGCAAAGGCACAAAGGCCACCATGGCCCCGGTGTCCCAGTGCTTGGATTAGCTCCACTCGAGGGCACATTTGCAGACTGAAACTTGCTGATCCTCCCCCATGGAAATGATGGATTCACTGAGCTGTTTAGCTTGAAGATCCAGGAAAAGTGCCCCAAGAATGGCACATTCACATCCCAGTGACATCCAAAACTCCAGCTCAGCCAGGAAAAAACTTTCCACCTCCTCCTGTCCCTTCCTCACTGTGGGGCACCCACCCCTGCTTTGGGACTTGTCCAGCCAGCAGGGCAGTCCTGGGTGCTGTCCCCTTCCTTCTCCACGGGCAATATTTACCCTCAGGTTTGACAGCTGCCCTCAGACCCTGCTGTTTTCACCTGTGAAGGTGCTGGATGCCCCATTTGGCATCCTGGACAGCCTCTGTGGGCAAGGCTCCTGTCCCCGTCCCCTGCTCCATGTCTAACTCCTGTGACAGCTCTCTCCTTTGCTCCATCTCTCACTTTCTTTCTCCCTCCTTCCCTCCCCTCCTTCGCCCTGTGCCCATCCCTTTTTCCAGAGCCTCCTGCCAGTGCCTCTGCCCAGACCAGGCTCCCTCAGCAGGTTCTCCCAATCCTTTCTAAGTTTCTCCCACCTCACACTGCCTCAGCCAACCTTCACCCACACCCTGGTGAGGGAACACGGTCCCACCGGGCTCCCCGGGGCACCCCTGGAGATCCCCTGGCCTCGGGGGTGGCGCTGAGATGGTTTCTGGGCGCCTTTTCTTTCCATTCAGAGGAGATTCCCCCGCCCCGTGAACACGCACTGAGGGTTTCCTGCCCGTGGGCGGATTCTATCTTGGGCTGCAGCCGCGCCGGGGGACCCCACCTGGGGCTGGGGATGCCGCGTTTCCTCCTCCTCCACACCATTCCCAGGGCGCTCTCATCAGCCCAGCCCATTATTTTGGCGATTTTAAAGCCGTTTGCCAAGCCCCCCGGGCAGGATCGAACTCCCCAAGCAGTTCCCCAGGGATCCCCAGGCTCTGCGGTGCCTGTGTGGGATGATACCCCACTGCTCGGGGAAAACGGAGCAGAGGCACCTGCTCCTCACCTGGGTCACCCAGGTGGGATTTCTGTACCACCAGATCATCTGAACGCGACAGTTTGGGGACCACCTTCTCCGAGCCCTGAGAGTGCCCTCAGGGCTGGGGTGCGTCCTCCAGAGCTGCCATCAGCAGATGAAGGGATCAGGGCTGATTATGGTGGCTATGAGGAGGGTGAGCAGCACCGTGGTGGCCGTGGGAGGTGGCCGTGGCAGGTGGCCGTGGGAGGTGGCCAGAGGGGTTCTGTCACCGCCGAAGTGCCGCGGCAGCGCTGCGATGGAGCGCTTACGCGTTTTTCAACACTCGGCTCACAACAGAGGGTTTGCACTCAGAATTCCCCCGAGGACTCCCCAGCGAGCTGCCCCGAGGCTCTCTGACCTGGGGCTGAGGAGTTTCCATTCCAGCTCTGCCCGGGCTGGGGGCTGGGTCCCTCCTGCGGGTCCCAGGTGAGGATTCCAGGCCTGTCCCCCAGGGCCTCCCCCAGCGCCGTTGTGTCCCCTCCATGCCCTGCAGAGACGTGGCCCTGCCTGGCACGTGCCTGTGGACGCTCAGTGGCCGTCCCACGGTCCTTTCCTGTGCCTTGGTTTCCCCAGCTGCAAATGGGGCTGGGGGCTGTGCACACCCCGGGCAGGTTCTGGAGGAGCTGCTGGGCAGTTCCCACCAGGGCTGTCCCCTGCCCAGCCCCGGGGCCCTGGGGACACACGTGGCCCTGGGGACACACGTGGCCCTGGCCACGTGCAGCCATCAGTCACACTCACCCAGGAGCAGAGCCCGATGGAGGGGGTGTCCTGCCTGGAACGCCGGTGACAGGGACCCCCAGGGTGGTGGCAGCAGGGGAGCAGAGCCACTGGTGTCCCCTGCTCTATGCTGAGCCCAAAGGAAGAGAGGAAAAAGAGGGTCCCTGATGCCTTCTGGGAGGGAGGACAATGAGGATGACAATGCTCTCAGCACCGCTTCTGTCCCCACAGCTGGAAGAAAGGAGTGAACTAGGTCGGAGAAAGGGATCCATCCCTGTCACCAAGGTCCCTCAGATGCCCTGTGGGCAGCCCCAGCCGGCAGGGATCTGTCGTGTGTCTCCAGTGTCCCGCGGGGGCTAGTGACTGTCACGACTCAGCTGGCAGGGTTGGAGCAGTGGCGGGGGCTGCTGGTGACAAATGGCCCCGAAGGGAGGCCGGCAAGCGGAGCCAAGGATGCTCCTGGGGAGCTGCTGCGGCACTCGGCCACCCTTAGGTGCAGGAAGTGTCCCCGTGGGTGCCAGGAGGCAGAGGGTGTCCCAGCTCTGCGGGGGTGGCCAGGGAGGAGGGGACACCCTCGGAGGGGAGGGGGACACTGTGGCCAAAGCAGCCAAGCCAAGCCCAAAAGCTGCCCCCGCTGGGAGCCCATCCTGGGGGCTGCTCCCCACCACAGGGGCTGGGAGGCAGCTGGGGACAAAGTCGCTGTAATGTGAGAGATGGGCGGGCTTTAAAANTCTTTTGAGAAAGGTTAAATTAATTGTCCTCTAAAAAAAAAAAAAGAAAAAAGAAAAAAGAAACGGTTTTTGAGGCCTTTCTTCTCTCTGGCTGTTGTTGTTGTTATCCATAAATAATAATTAAACCACCATTTCCAGCCCAGGCCACTTGTTTTAAATTTCCTGGCTAAAGTGATGTAACAGCTGTGTGTGATGCAACGCCATGTGGAATGCATCATCCAGGAAACCAAAAACAAAATCGCCTTTCTGGCCAAGCTCCCGCCCCCAGCCCCCGGAGCGGGGGTCCCGCAGCCCCCGCGTCTGGGCTGGACACTTTGATGTCCCCGTGGGACCCGGCTCTGGGTGCAGGGGGACAGCAAGGGGGGGACACAAGGGGGAGGCAGCTCCTGCTCCGAGCCTGCTGAGCTCCAGGTCAGTTTTAATTAAAAACTTTACAAATCAAGAACTGGCGTTTTGCTGAGGACAAACAAACCTGCACGAGCCTGACACGTACCCCAAAGCAGAGGGGAGGGTCTGCTGGGCTTGTCCTGGCAGTTTGTCCCATTTCCTCCCACTCCTCCCCCCCAGTTTTGCCCTGCCCTGGGACCTCCCCGCAATGGCCAGGGGAGCCAAAAGCTGCTGGTGGCTTCAGTGCCACCCCCGTGTCCCCCCACCGCTGCTGGAGGGATGTGGGGGCTCCCTGGCTCAACCCCCTCCACCTGGCAGGGTTTAACTCCCCCTCGGCTTCCCACTGCTGCAGGGAAGAATAAACTCCGTGGGGTGGCCCTGCCCATCCCTCTGCCCCATCCACCTGTGCCCCGTGCCAGGGGCCTGCCTTTGAAATGGGGCTGGCCAGAAAGGACAGAGAAAGGGAAGAAAAAGAAGAGAAAGGGAAAGGGAAAGAGAAAAGGGGAGGGAAAAAAAAAAAAAAAGAAACAAAAAGAAAATCAAAAACCAACCCAAGGTTGCAGTGGGAAATCAGAAGTCAGAGCTGAGGCATTTCGGCAGCCGGGGCTGGAATGTCTGACTCACACTGTGACTAAATGCAAATATGAACTCAAACCTGCTCCTTAAAGTCCTCGGGATGGAGCGAGGAGCCCCGAGCTCCCACCGGCCCCTTGCCAGCGAGCCAGCCCGGCCGGACACGGGCCATGCTCGGTGGCTCCCGGATGGGCACCTGCAGCGAGCAATGTCCCGCTCTGTTCTACCGCCCTGAGCGGGACGAGAGGGACCCCGGGGGCACGATGGGGCCACCGGACCTCGGCTCTGGGGGACACGCTCGCCTGCTGGTGCCCCTCGCTGTCCCCGCGCTGAGGGGACCTCCTGGGGCTGTCCTGGTGTTTGGGGCAGGGGGGCTCGCTGCAGCCGCCGGCCTCGCTGGGTGGTCCTGGCCCATCCACCTCCCCTGGACCGGGCATCAGGTCCCTGGTGGTCACAGTGAACCCAGGCACCAGCAGAAGGGAAAAGGGTCTGGGTCCCTGGAGGGGGCAGGGCCATGCCTAGGGAATCACAGGGTGGAAACCCAGCCCAGCTCGAAGGCGATTCCAGAAAATGGAGACTTCTGGCCAGTATAATTTTTTCTAAAGCCGATTTTGTTGCCCGGCACTGTCTTGTACTTTATTAACTTCCAGTTTTGTAAGGGGGGGTGGGAGGCTCTGAGGGCAGTTGCTGGTGTCCCACAGCTCCCACTGGGGACAGAACCTCCCCCACGCATTTCCACTGTTCAGAGCCTGGACCAGCCCAGCAGTCCCAAGCTCTCCTGGCTCCTGCAGCGAGCACTCCCCAGACCCTCATGAACCACTGAATGTGCCCTGGGGACATTGACAGGCCAAGGTGGGGGTCAGAGGCAGAACAACCTGCCCCAAAGCTGCCTTTGAACTATGCATGCATGCATCCATCCATCCATCCATCCATCATCCATCCATCCATCCCTCATCCATCCATCCATCCATCCATCATCCATCCATCCATCCATCCATCCATCCATCCCTCGTCCGTCCATCCATCCATCCATCCATCCATCCATCCATCCATCCATCATCCATCCATCCATCCATCCATCCCTCGTCCGTCCATCCATCCATCCATCCATCCATCCATCCATCCATCCATCCATCATCCATCCATCCATCCATCCCTCGTCCGTCCATCCATCCATCCATCCATCCATCCATCCATCCATCCATCCATCATCCATCCATCCATCCATCCATCATCCATCCATCCATCCATCCATCCCTCGTCCGTCCATCCATCCATCCATCCATCCATCCATCCATCCATCCATCTTCAGGTCTCAGCCTTTCCTTCTGCACCAGCAGCTCTGAAGACACAAATGGGACCTGCAATTCCTTGGTGATCTCAGCGACTTTGAGTGGTTTTTGGCTCTGGAATGGGGCCAGGACACCTCATTCAGCACCGCCCCGGGTCAGGCAGGTTCTGCCATGGGGCAGGGCTCCCCTGCCCAGGGATGGTGGGCTCACACCCAACAGCACCTACAACGGTCTCCAAGGGTTCCACAGGAGCCGAGTGTGGCCCCGATGTCATCACACAGAGGGGAAACTGAGGCACGGAGACCAGGGACAGACGTAAAAGCCCAGCCAGAGGAACTGCTCCTCTTCCAGGGGAGATCACAGAGTCATGGGATGGTTTGGGTTGGGAGGAACCTTAGAGCCCATCCAGTTGCACCCCTTGACATGGGCAGGGACACCTTCCAATGTCCCAGGCTGCTCCAAGCCCCGTCCAGCCTGGTCTAGTACACCTCCAGGGACCCAGGGGCAGCCACAGCTGCTCTGGGCAGCAGAGCTGAGGGTGACATCGTGGAGGATGACCTGCCTGTGGGGGAAGCTCTCCATGCCCTCCTTTGGTCAGTGCTGCCTTTGGAGCCCCCACGACACTTTTCTCCCCTGGCATCGCCAGTTCTGAGCGTTGCCAGAGTCACTGTGAAACGGCTTCGTTCCAGCCACAGCCCCCAGCACTTGGACACAGCCTCAGCATCATTTTCTTATTTATCAGCTGTGTGTTATCAGCACAACCACTTGTGAAGATGGTGAAAACTGCTGCCCCCATCCCAAAGGTCCAGGGGGTTGAAACAACGACAACTCAAGATGTTCTTGGGAGAACCTTGATGGTTTTTGAGGCTGCCCAGTGCAGGGCCAGGAACTGGACTCTAGTGATCTTTGTGAGTCCCTTCCCACTCAGGAGGTCCCAGGATTCTGTGGTTCTCTGTTGCCCATGCAGTGTTTTATGCTCCTATTCCACCTCACGAGGTGCCCAGGGGATGTTGAGGTTGCCCCTGAGCCTGAGGCTCCAGCACTTCTCCAGGTGGGGAATGTCACTGGCGCCCCTCTGGTGTCACCTCTGGGTGGATGTGTCTGCTCAGCATCCCCATGGTGCCCTCTGTGCATCCCCTCACCCCCTCTGCTTCCTCCTGCCCTACCGAAATAGCCTGAAATGGGAAACTGAGGGGGCCATCCTGTGAACTGGAAGGGGGAACTTCTCAGCTTCAAGAAAAAACCCCACAATGTCAGAGGAGTTTTGAGCCTTCCTGGCTCCCCACGAGCAGGCCTGGGGACACACTTTTTGCCATGATGCTACCACCCACCAGGAAGGGGGCATAATTGATTATGGGCTAATTAATTACAGGCTGCGGAGCTGGGTGGGGGCAAACCCAA
>VZSE01004140.1:6355-19821 GCA_013398275.1 Promerops cafer | reverse complement strand
TCGATTGTGATGGATTATTTATACCGCCACCATCTGAAGGGACATAACATTTTCTATACTATACTCTCCCTCTTTATAGTTTTAGCTCTAATAAATAGCATTTTAAATGATACAGTCTAAGTGCTTTTCTTGCCAGCATCATCATGAACCAGCACCTCCTGCTGCAAAACACCCTCTTCCCTCTCTACTCCCAAATCCCTATCCCCCCAATCCCCTTCTGCCATCTCCCCCATCCCTCCCTCTTTGCACCTCACCACATTCTCTCTCCTTTACCCCCAACACTCCTTTTCCTTTACCCCTCCCCTCTTCACCACAACCCACTCTCTCTACTTTCCTCTCTTGCCCTTCTCTTCAACTCCACACCTCTTCCCCTCTCCCTCCCCTCTTACTACCCTCCATTCTCTCCTCCTCACTTCCTGTCCACCTTCCAACTTCTCCCCATTTTCCCCATCTCCCTCTTCCTCTTAGACCTCTCCCCACTCCCTTTTCCTTCCCCCAACCACCCCTCCCCCACCTGATTGATTCTTCACCTCCCCATGATAGGTGGTTTAGAATCACAGAATCATTAAGGTTGGAAAAGATCTTTAAGATCATCAGGTCCAACTGTCAACCCAGCACCACCACCATGTTCACCACTAAACCCATGTCCTCAAATGCCATACCCACATGTTTTTTGAACAGTTCCAGGGATGGTGACTCCACCACTTCCCTGGGCAGCCTGTTCCAATGCTTTACAAACCTTTCTGTGATTTTTTTTTTTTCTTAATATCTAATCTAAACCTCCCCTGGAGCAACTTGAGGTCATTTCCTCTTATTTTGTCACTTGTTACCTGGGAGAAGAGACCAACCCCCACCTGGCTACAACCTCCTTTCAGGTAGTTGAAGAGAGCGATAACATTTCCCTTGAGCCTCCTTTTCTCCAGGCTGAACACCCCCAGCCCCCTCAGCCACACCTCATAAGACTTGTGGTCCAGACCCTTCACCAGCTTCATCGCCCTTCTCTGGATGCACTCCAAAACCTCATTCCTTTCTTGTAGTGAGAGGCCCAATACTGAACACAATACTTGACATGTGGCCTCACCAGTGTGGAGTATAAATGGACAATCACTTCCCTGGTCCTGCTGGCCACACTATTTCTGATACAAGCCAGCATGCCTTCTTGGCCACCTGGGCACACCCTGGCTCATGTTCAGCTGGCTGTCAACCAGCACCCCTAGGTCCTTTGCAGCCAGACAGTTTTCCAGCCACTCATCCCATTTTACCTTTACAATTTCTTTTCTAGACTAATGTCTTTTTGCAAAAGATAAAAAGTTGTGGGGAAAGCAAATAGAATTCTGCAAGTCACAACCTTTTTCTTTTTCATCATTCTTTATAAGGTTCTGCGTCCTCCCTTCCCAACTATGAGGCTCTCACTTAACTGTCACAGTAATCAGGCATGCTGCTGTTACCTTAAACCTCTTATGGGAAAGCTCCTGCAGCAGTCAGGAGCTGTGCGAAAGTTTGGAGCTCCCCTTCCCCATTCTGAAATACACATCCCTATCCTTTGTAGCCTAACACTACTAAGAGGCAGAATGGGGAAAAAATGCACAGAAAAGTATGGGAATATCTCACTAAAATGGCTTAGTTTGCATATGACAAATCAGTATGTTACTGTGGCCACAAGGTCGCCCACTCTTCACCTCTCAGCACTTTGCAGCCTAAGCAGAAACACTGAAAATCATCAAGACTAGGTAAAACCCGCACATGTGCAATACGGTAGCTGTTGCAGGCAGGCCGGCATTTACCTTTCTCAGCTTATTGAGAAGTTAGGCAAGCACTCTCAGTGTTTCATGAGTCAGGCAGCCAGGACGGGGCAGGAAGCATCAGAGCATGTGTCACTGCTCGCTACACCTCCCCAAATGACAGAGAGGGCTTTGCAAGCCACACTGGAAAGGAGAGGGAATGGGAAGTACCATGAACCACCTCACTGAGCTTATCCCCTTCCTCAAGGCTGCTGTCGGGTTGCTGCCATTCCTCGCTCTCTGGCGTCTTTACTAGGGGACGAGGGAGACTTCCATGCACCCGCAGAGGCACAGCCCCACCATTACAGCGGTGTGTTCTACAACGGGGACAAGCAGGGGGGCTCTTCTCTCTGCCTCCCGCGGCACATGGGCAATTGTCAGAGGCCAAAATGGTGAAGGAGGCCGTGTCTCTGGTGAATGCCAGGAGAAAGCAGTCTCTCCTAATTTAGAGGAAGAAGGGGAGAAACCCATTCAGTTACACGTAACTTTCTCTGCGCTGGGTGGTGCCGATCCTCCTTTCTATTGGCTGAGTACTTTTCCTTCCCGTTTGCAGTAGCAGTGGCTATCGGACAGAGAAGGAACGAAGAAAAAAGAGAGAAAGAATTAAAAAATCCAAACAAACAGGTAGAGAAGGAAATAAATTGTGAGACCTTGATCTTAGGGCGGGAAAGAGCTGAGGTATGCGAGCAGTCAGTGTTTTTACAGTAACAGAAGAGGGAATAGAGGTGGGAACTCAGGAAGTGGGGTGTGGATTAAAGCGGCGGAAGAGGAAGAGGAGCTTACGATTCACTGTCGTGGCGCCTGGGAAGTCTCTGCTGGTGGATCCGCCCCCCCCCGTGGGGAGGGAGGAAGAGAAAGAGGGAGGTGGAGAGACACAGACAGACAGGCCGGCCGGCCGGCTGGCTGGCTGGCTGAGGCCGTTGAAACAAATACCTCTTTGCTTCACCCCTCCCCCCCCCATTTCTTTCCCTTTTTTGTTGCTTGTTCGTTTCGCGTTTGGGGGTCAGTGCGTAAGGCGAGAGGGACCTGGCCTAAAGCAACGCCTGAGCAGCCCAGCGGGAGCCTAGGGACAGGCCTGGGCAGCAGCCTCCACATTAGGATGTCCCGACATGAAGGTGAGAGACCCAAGACCGCGGTGGGGGGTAGAGGGGGGCATGTCCTTGAGCCCTGTACGGCCTCGCTTGCCGCTGTGTGAGGTGGGTCAACATGGCGGCACTGTCGCTGAGAGCGGGGCCTGTGGAGTCGGTCGCGAAAAGTGGCCATGGTGGGAGGAGGAAGGCGGCGGCCAAGCCTTGCTTTGTAGTGTGGCGGGAGGGGAGGCCGTGGTCGTGTACTTTATAGGTAGGCTCTGAGTCCTTTTTCTGTCGCCACTAAGCACGCACGCCAGGCCTGTGCTTGCTGAGGTTGAAGGGCCTACTGCAGCTTGAAGTGGGCCTGGTCTCTGCCACTGCTCACTAGCCCGCGATTCGGGCCTTGCCTCGTCCCGGACAAGGAGTGTGTCCGAGGCAGATAATAGAGGGTAGGAGACAGAAGAGCTGTTTATTTTCACTTCTCTTACTTCACTGTTTGAAAGATGAGCTTGAGAGGTGGGCCTGAAGGAATCTGTTTTGGGGGAAAGGAGGAAGATGTGTGGGGGGTGAGCATCCGAGTGGCTTGCTGATATGCCCTGGGAGTTCTGAATGGCATGATGTGAAGGGAGAAGGAGTGCAAAAGAAGAGGAGGTGGGCTTGGCATGATATGCTCCCTATGAGGGGAAGTACCCTCAGGTTTCTTAGGGTATGAAGGAGGAGGAAAAGGGATTGTGGGGCATAAGGCTCGGGGAGAGCAGTGCTTGGAGGGAGACGATGCAAGAAGGGTGGCATGGCATCCAGAAGTGGATTGGGGTGTGGTCTACTTGGGTATAATGAAGATGGGGGAGGGGGTTGCACGGTAGGCGTAGAAGGAATTTATGCAGGTAATTGGCTGTGGTATTGGGATTGGGAGATTTTGCCTTGTTCAAGTGTAGTTTGTATTTTGGTAGCTTTGTTAGGTTGAGAAGTAATATATTCAAGTTCTGTATTTAAAAAGAGGAAACATGCCAATCTAGTAGCGGCTTTTGTAGAGGTCATCTAAGTATTTTATGTGTTTGTCCTTGTTCTTTTTTTGGTGGATTTTTCATTGTTTTGTTTTGGTCTTTTTTTTTTTTTTTTTTTTTTTTTTTTTTTTTTTTGCTATGGATATATGAAGGGGGTAGTTAAGGATTAATAAAAAAAGTGAGGAGAATGGAGAGAAAAACGAAAGAAGGGAATATATGTAGAGAGGAGTTATGTGTAAATACATTTGCTTAGTTTTCTACCCCTTTTTACTGGTAATTGTACTAATAGGAAATATGTAGAAGTTCTACCTTATATCTTGAAAGGATAATTTTTGGCTCTGTTAGGAACTAAATTTAGCACCTGTCTCCATAAATAATAATTTTTTTAAAAGGAATTGAGATATCTTTATTTACTCTTGATGTTTTGAAAGCAATGTGCTGGAAGACTTCAATTTTTGGGAGTAATACTGACTTCTAGATGGAAGATTGGTATGATGGCTATTTGGTGTATAGCTAGAGCATTTTGTTAGTGTGCGTGCTTGCCTAAGACCAGACTTGCCCAAATCTGCTAACCCTTTTTTCTAGTAAAGGTACTAAATCCTCTTGTTTCTTTTCTGATTAAGATGTGGTATATTGTGTGTGTTTGTTGTTTGTTTTTGGTGGTGTGTGTGTGGGGTTGGTGTTTTTGTTTGGGGGTGTTTTGGTTTTTTTTTTGGCTGCTGTTGGTCGTTTTTAGGTTTTTTTTAAAAAGAGTCTGTGATAATGCAGATAATGAGGCAAATGTGAACGAGAAGTAAAATAAGGGTTAATAAAAAGGTTTTGTGGCTTTGTTGGAAAAAGTACTCTGTAAACTGCTGCTGTGATAGATATCCATGGTATGTGATTTAAAGCAGGGTAGTAGGATGCGGGCTTGTTAGATTACACTGGTTAAAGCCACAAAGATAGTATGACGTGTTGCGATGTTTTATTAAAAGAGAATTTTTAAAAATGTAGTCCTGATTCATAGAGGTTATGTTTTGATTTTTTTCTGGTGTATGTTTTGTTTGCAGTGTGGGGAATAATGTTTTTCTTAGTCTTATCAGCAGAAATTTAAATATGGAAATAATGTTAAGTATGGTTTTGTAAAAAATTGGAAATGGGTATATTGGTGTCCTTTGAAGTTGCAGATTTTTAAAAATGAAAATAGTTATCTTCTAATAAACCGTTGATGGTAATGTTACATTGTTGACATAAATATCATATATTAGGAAGGAAAAACCTCATCAAAGCTGAAAAGATAAAGCTGCAGCAATAGTTGTACTTTTGTGATAGATTTTATAGGAACCTGGTTTGTCTTGAGTTTTTTTAATGTTTTTCTTTTATTCCTCATTTAACACGTTAATTTTATATTAGTTATAAGGTTAGGATAAGTTGCCTTGATATAGGGTCTGTGGTTGGCTGAAAGTTCTCAATCTGTAAGATGATGGAAGTTGTTCTTGCAAGGATAAGGTATAGGAGAAAAGTGAGCCTCAGATGTATAAATTGTATCACTGCTCCGTGTTTTTTTGTCAAAATGGCTTGGTTTTGCCAGAATCAGTTTTGTGATGGGGAAGGGTGTGTTTGAGAAAATAAATGCTGGAAAACTTGGAATTCCAATGTCTCAGGCCTCTTAAATAAGTATCTGATGGAGGTATAAGCTTTTAATCAAGGTCTCTTGGCGCTTTCTTTACTTTGTGAAGAGTAATTAAGTCCTGTTGTGATAAGAAGTTGGTTGGGAGACAGGAAAAGAGAGAATAAATTTAACTGTTGACCTTTTGCCATTGACTGCTGCATACCTTCAAAAGTGGAATGGGTATAGAACTGGAGAAATTATCCAGAGAGTGGAGGATGTGAGGAAGGGGAATAGTGGGATAGAAATGTTTGCAAATAGGACAGTTATTTGAACTGGAGTGATTAGAAGGTCTTCCAAGAAACTTTAGAAAGAGCTAATGCTCAATAATGAGTGACACAAAGTGAGTAAAATTAACGTGTGTTGAGAGGAAAAGCAATATGGAAAAACTAACTTTTTGTGTACCTTAGTGTTTATTTCACTGGTATCAACTTGGGAAAGGTTGTGGGGTATCAGTGTAGATAATCATGCTTGTTTTTACTGCTACTGTGTTTATTGGTGAGATATGAAAAACGTTACTGCATTCAAGAAGCTGTTCAGAACAGCAAGGTTGTCAAGTTGAGTACGCAGGAGTTGGGATGTGCCAGAACTAGATTGCGCAGAGAAACCTAATTCAGCCCTTTTTGAGCACATGCACTGTGAAATTAAATAGCCGCATATTATCTTTGTTGTGCTCGGCCTTGTCAAGGGTGTAAAGGGAAGGAGACTGTTGTATGTAGGGGAGAACCAGATGAAACATTGTAGAAGGAAAGTATTTCTGAGAGTTCAGAAGTGAGTACAAGCAGTTGCTTGACTCATACCTTTTACAGTCTTTGGTTCAAGGTTGGAGCCCTTTTTGAAGATATCAAAGTACCTTGAGGGTTTTATTCAAGTGATTAGGTTTGTTCTTTCTTCATAGCTCTCTTGATTGCAGCGCATTTCATATTCATGAATAACCTGTGTGATGGCCTCCATGGTCAGGTCTACCCCTCAGTCATGAGCCCATCTGTATGTTGCATCCCTTCCTAGATGCCCTGATCTTTCATGGGTTCATTGGGCTATAAATAGCTCACCCTTCCGCTCCCAGTCCAAGTCTACCTGAGCTATTTCAATCTTGGCAGCCTTATCTGCCTGTTCATTGTTTTGATGTTCTTCAGTGGCATGACTTTTGAGCATGTGAGCATCTACGTGATGTACCTTCAGAGTCATATTTTCTACCTGTGCAGTGATGTCCTGCCACAGTGCAGCAGCCCAGATGGGTTTGCCTCTGCTGCCAATTGCTGCTCTTCCATTTTTGTAGCCACCCCCATAGGGCATTAGCCAACATCTAGGAGTCAGTATAGAGTGCAGGCCACTTTTCTCTCTCAGCAATCTCTAGGGCTAGTTGGATAGCTTTCACTTCTGCAAACTGACTTGACTTTTTCATAGGTGCCTTATAAGTAAAGGCTATTCTTAAAGTAGTTCTGTGACCCTCATGGGTCAAACTAGAAACAATGTTTTAGAATTGTGTTCTTAACTGATTGGATATGAATATGGATATGCATATGGATTTATGATTTATAGATAAAAACCCCTGTACTGGGGTGATGATCACCATCTACAACGAAAACAACAAGAAAGTGTGGGGTTGCTGCTCTTGCTGCCACTTGCTTAGAATTTTATGCTTCATAGCTGCTGCTGCTGCTGCCTCTGCTTGGGACCCTATGGCAAAGCTATAGCACAGACTTTATACTGCTACATTAGGACCTTTGCTATACCATACCCCTCCTTGACAGGCTAATGCAGGATTTAAAAAGTTTTGGACATCTGTTGGTATTGTCAGGAGGCTGGTATGAGGTGCTGAGCTATTTCTGAATGAGTGTTCTGCAAAGCAACATTATCAATGCTGTAAGATGGTTACTGCTATGGCATGTGTGGCAGTACATAGGAGGAAAACAATTCATGCTTAGGATCTGCAGGAGCCAGCATAGGCTAAGATGCTGAAAAATTTCTTTAAAGTAGTACTAGGTATATGCAAGTTCTGTGTTACAGGTAGACTTACTCTATAGGCTAGAGTGTCTCCCCAAATGCTACCTTCTTAAAAATTGCTCTGAAATGAATTGATGGAATATCAAGCTTGTGTCTGTGTATGCATAATTTCTTAGGCTAGACAACTGTGCTGTCTTGAAGTGGTAAAGCAGTAGGGTGATAGAGTTGTATGTTTCTGTCATGTATTCTTGAAATGTGAGAATACAGCACATGAGTGAGACCATCTTATGTGCAGCATCAAATCAAAGAATACTTTGGATTGGAAAGGGTCTTTAAACTTAAAGATTATGTAGTCCAATCCCCCTGCCATGGGCAGGGACATCTTTCACTAGATCAGGCTGCTCGAAGCTTCATCCAGTCTAACCCTGAAGACTTCCATTGATGGAGCAACCTTCCAACTTCTCTGGGCAACCTGTTCCAGTGTCTCACCACTTGCTTTCAGTTCAAAACTGTTGCTCCTTTTTCTGTCACTACAGGCCTTGGTAAAAGTGTCTCTTTCTTATAAGTCCTCTTTAACTATTGAAAGACCATGATAAAGTCTATCTCAACTCTCTCAGCCTTTCTGCATAGGAGAGGTGTTTCAGCCCTCTGAACACTTTTGTGGCCCTCTTGGACCTCATCTAACAGGTGCATGTCTGTCTTTTACTGGGGACTCCAGAGCTGGACAAAGTACTCCAGGTGGGGTCTCACAGGAGCAGAGCAGAGGGGGAGAATCATTTCCCTTAACCCACTGGCCAGGCTTCTTTTGATGCAGCCCAGGATACAGTTGGCTTTTTGAGCTGCAAGCACATGCTACTAGCTCGTGTCCAGTTTTTTATCCACTAGTACCCTTAACTCCTCTGCAGTACTGCTCTCAATCCATTTATTTCCCAGCCTGTATTGATCCTGGGGGTTGCCTTGACCCAGGTGCAGGACCTTGCATTTGGCCTTGTTGGACTTCATGAGGATTCCATAGGCTAACTCCTCAAGCCTCTCAAGGTCCCTCTGGATGGCATCCCTTCCCGATAGGGAATCAACTGCACCCCTCAGCTTGGTATCATCTGTAAACTTACTGAGGGTGCACTCAGTCCCAGTATCAATGTTATTAGTGAAGATATTAAACAATATTGGTCCCAATAAAGATCTCTGAGGGACACCACTTGTTACTGGTTTCCACTTGGACTGTGAGTCACATTTTATGCGCATCTCATGTTTTTAAAGAAACTACTGGAGGTCCGTTTCTTGTGAGGGTGAGCATTTCCTCACAGGCATTTGACGATTTCAGATTGCTCATAAATCTACTGAGCAAAAATGAGTCTTTTGAATGGCTGTCATGGTTTAGGAATGGTACTCCCCAATTTATTACTCCCACTAAAACCATGCTGCTGCTCGATACCCCCTCTCTTTTCCCCCTGCCCCCTGGAGGTGGCTGGAGGGGAGAATTGGATGTACAAAAGGCAAAGATCATGGGTTGAGATAAGAACAATTTACTGGAAACAGCAATGAGATAAGGAAGGAACAGTAACAATCCTAATAACAAAAGTATACAAAAGAGAGAGTGATTCATGTGCAAAAAACAAAAAAAGAGCTTACCAGGATTTCAAAACAATAAACAATGTCTGACAGCTTTCTCCCCCACCACAGTTTTTTTCCACTGGAAGGAAGGAACCCTTTCTCCTAGGAAGCCTCTGAGTCCTGGCCACACCCCCTCGCAGCTACTGCAAAAAAAATTAACCCTGTCCTGGCTGAAACCAGGACAATGGCATTTGAATTAAGCTCAATAGAAAACAAGATAAGAGCTTATAGACTAATTTTTCTACATTTAAAGTTGGAACTGTTTGCTCTTCAGTGTTTCAGCTGTCATATCTCTTTTCCTGAGATACTTCTATACTGTTACCTCGTGGGTTTTTTCTGTGTTTTTAGCGTGTTCCCCTCCGTTTATTATCTAGGTTTTCTTCCCGAGCCTCTGATTTCCTTTCTACTTCCTAGTGGTCAATACATGTACAAACATACTATGCTTGCAGCAAGAGAACACTGGACCTTCCTTTTGAACTAACTTACAGCACTGTTTTTCTTCTTAGCTTTTATATGCAGATCAGACACATGCTTTTCCTGTTTTGTGACATTATTATGATCTCTGGACTGTTATTTTCATATCCTAGCTTCTATAGGCAGTTTTTACCATATTGCTCAGTTGTGAACCTCAATCAAATCTATATTCTCTCCTGTTATTTATCAGAACTACTTGGTCTTATTTTGCTACCTAGCAGATTTTTAAGTCCAAACTGCTAACTTGTATCTCAGTTGTTATCCAATTTCTTTAGCTAAATATTAGATTTAAAAAATCTTGCTTCTATGAATAAGTGAACGAGACTAAAATATACTGACTTAAAGATCAAGGGGAATCTTAGATAGTTGTGATTTTTTTTTTAATGTGACTGCATCATATAAAAGGCATAATTGGCAGAGTAGCTGTTTCTTGGATTTCTAGCTATATTTTAAATTTCCTAATTATCAATAATTTTGTAAGCTTTTCTAATAGACAGGTCACTGAAATCATAATTGTCTTGGTGTAGATTTGTCAAACTTCTGTTACTATTGTTGACCCCTCAACCTGTTAAAATAATAATAAATAATATACTATTTTGTGCCTTTTCTTTTTGTAGTTGTACCTTGGCGTCTGAGTATACAATTAGGAATCATGAGACCTGGATTTTGATGCTCTCTTTGCTTGTGTCTCAATCTCTGGAGTGGGATACATGTGTTTTGATGCAATGATTTATTAACTACAATGTTGCATTGTATATTTCAATGTAATGGTATAATAACGTTTGTATTTCCAGAAAGCTAGTTCAGCAAATAAAGGACTATCTCTGTAGCATAGAATCACTTAAATTTAAGAAAAAGGCTTTTTTAATTTTGAGTTCAATGTTTTAATTTTTAAAACTTGGTGTGTATGTTTTGTTCAGTTAGTCAGTTACTAAATTTGGGATCCCATACTAAGCCTTTTGAAAGGAATTTATGTTGAGAATAAAACCACAGTGACTATTTTAAGGGAACTACTTTGGAGTCATTATCCCCCAAATAAAAATGCTCTAAGTAGTGGTCTTAATGTGTTTTCAGTTTCTAGACATGCAGAAATATATGTTTTTTGGCTTTTTATGTGATTCTTCTGTTTTTTAGAAATGAAAGTGAATTCTCTTTTCTTGTAATGAAATTTCCTAATATGATTTGGAGGCTAATGAAATTGTATTTCTATTTGTTCTTTACAGTATGTTGATCTGCTGTTGTCTGGTGTTGACAGGATTAGGAATTTGCTTTTTCCCAGCTGTAGGCAGTGATGTATCTTCTAGCTGCATTAGTCTAAAAATGAAGCTGCATAATGTTTTTGTTGTGGATCAGATTTTTATTTTCAGAGGATAGGTTTTCACACACAGTCTAATTAAAAAGCATAATAGTTTCACGTAAATGTTAATTTTTAGTGAAAAAAATGAATTATGAAAGATTCCTCACCAGAGTAAGTGGAGGGTGATGATGGTTGGAAACCTCTTGTGGGGGAGTGAGGCACTCATCTGCTAGCCTGACTTGCAGTCTTGGGAGGCTTGTTGCCTATCAGGGACCTGGATTTGAACAGTGGCAGAAAGAGCAAAGACTCATTATCCCTTTTTGCTCATACATGTGGATGCCAATGGTAATGGTAGGGTGATCTTGAGTGTATCAAAAGTCTTTCTAGAGATGTGGGGAGCCCAGAACAGTCTGAGCATGCAAGAATGGAGTTAGGAAAGCCTGAGTTCAGCTGGAGTTGCAACTAGAGAGGGATGTGGAGGACAGCAGGAAGGGTTACAAGGGCAAAAGGCCCGATTTTCTTCTCAATGAACATGTAAAAGGCTGAGGTAATTGGGTACTAGATGCCACTTTGCCTTAGTGTCATGGTTTAATTATGGGCCATTCACTTGAGAGTTGGACTTGATAATCCTTGTGGGTCCTTTCCAACTTAGAATATTGTGTGATTCTGTGAAGAATCATCAATGTTCTCTAAGATGAGCCTTAAATTAAGAGAAAGGGGAAACTCCAGCTGGCAGCCAAGTACCACACAGCAGCTTGCTCACTCTCCCCCTGCAGTGGGATGGGGAGGAGGACTGGGGGTAAAAAAAGGTAAAACTTGTGGATTGAGATAAGAACAAGTTAATAATTGAAATAAAATATAATAATTAACTGTAATGAAAAGGAGAGAGAAGGGAATAAAACCCAAGAAACAAGTGATGCACAATACCATTGCTCATCACCTGCTGACCGAAGCCCAGCCAGTCCTCGAGCAGTAATTAGCCACTCCCAGCTCTATGTTATGGAATATCCCTTTGGCCAGTTCAGGTCATCTGTCTCAGCTGTGCTCCTTCCCAGCTTTTTGTGCACCTGCTCACTGGCAGAGCATGAGACACTGCAAAGTCCTTGACTCAGGGTGAGCACTGTTGGGCAACAGCCAAAACATCTGTGTTATATCAACATTATTCTCATACTGAATCCAAAACCCAGCACTGTACTAGCTACTAAGAAGAAAATGGACTCTTTTCCAGCTGAAACCAGGACTCTTGGTTTTCACTGGTAAGATCTTCCTTCTGGCCTCTCAGGTACCAGAGCCTAGTGACAGTCTGCAGGAGTGAAATATTGCCCACAGTAGACAAGGATTAAGTTAGGGACCACTTAAGCCAATTGCAGAGTTACAAGTCTGTGGGACCAGATGAGATGCCCCTGAGGGTGCTGAGGAAATTGGCTCATATTATTGTGAGCCCACTCCATCTTCTCTGAAAGGCCACGGTGATTGGCGGATGACTTGGGGAGGAAAAAAACCAAACATTATTTCAATTTTCAAGAAGTAGGATCTAGGAAACTACAGGCTGGTTAGCCTTGCCTCAGTCCTTGGAAATGTTAAGGACCAAATCCTCCTGGAAGTCATGTGTAAGAATATAAAGTGCAAGAAGGTGATTGCGAGCAGCCAGCACGGGTTTATCAAGGATAAGTTGTGCCTGATTGCCCTCCCTGCATGACTGGCT
Source organism: Promerops cafer (assembly GCA_013398275.1). Lineage (NCBI taxonomy): Eukaryota > Metazoa > Chordata > Aves > Passeriformes > Nectariniidae > Promerops > Promerops cafer. The sequence goes on along the minus strand of VZSE01004140.1, from coordinate 7,281 downwards.
GTGTGGAAAAGGGGAAAAATGGTATATGTTGACTTTAGAAACACTTGACACGGTCTGCATACCTCACAAATTTGGTGAAGTGAATGATAAGGTGGGTGGAAAACAAGCTGGACTGTGTAATGGTTTAAACAAAACCCCCAAAACCCAACAAACTGCTTGAGACCCTCCTTCCCGCCTCCATGACAGTGGAGGGAAAAAACAAAGAAAACAAGACTGTGAGAGGTTTAAAACAGAAGTCACAATTTTACTTAGGTGAAACTTGCAAACAACACATCAATNAAAGTGCCATGTGGCTCTGGAGAACAAAGTACTGTGACAAACAAATTTCCACAGTTAAACACCTTCTGCAGACAGACAAAACAATGGGGAACGGGGCAAAACAAAACCTGGAAGGTATGAAAGGATTTACTCTGCAAAGATGCTGATGTGGGTTCCTGCATGGCAGTGGCTGGCAAAAGCTGTAAGCAGCCCCCAGTGGCAGCTGTGGCGGCCCCAGCAGTGGTGGTGTACGACAGGCTATTCCTCTCCTGGTGCCTATCAGCCATGTGGTCCTAACCCCCGGTCCCACATGCCCTCTCCTGCCTGTGCAGCAGCAAAAATGGCTGACCTTCTGTTTCTGTCTGTGGGTCTTAGAGATAGTCAACTAAAGATGACGTAAGGGGATATAGAATACACAGTTTGGACTCTGCCTCCTATCCCTGTAACTAGGACATATTCCACCCCTTAGTCTATACCATCTATTGATGGAATTTGCCGAGAGCCAGGTCTAATAAGCTCTCAGCATGTCTATCACTTCTGGGTTTTGTCCAGTAATCCTAAATGGCATAAAATATTCGCACGACTGCATCAATGGGAGAGTCGGAAACTGAAAAATGTTTTAATAAAGACAAAAATAACAAACTTTACAGAGAAAAGCCGTGCCAGGA
>VZSE01004138.1:519785-552499 GCA_013398275.1 Promerops cafer | reverse complement strand
GGGCTTGACTTAAGCCCTCCAAACGCAGCCCTCAGCCTCTCTTTGAGAAGCCCAAGAAATGACCAAGTGAGTCTGGTTCTGAGCTCCCAAAATACAGGCGAGGGTCTCTGTGAGCCCAAAGTTTCAGGACTCGGTCTCAGTTCCGAGCCCCCAAACGCAGCGCTGGCTCTCTCTGTGAGCCCCAGAGCTGACCCAGGGGTGCCTGAGCCCCCCCCCCCCCCCCCCCCCCCCCCCCCGCCCCCCCCCCCCCCCCCCCCCGCTGCTCCGAGCCAGCAGCCGCTCGCTCACTTCTCACCCTCACTGCGGCACCGGGAGGGGAATCAGAAACAAGACCCAGCCCAGGCGGTGAGAACAATTTAATAATGGAAACCAAGAAATAAATATATAATAATGGAACATTAATGACAGTACATGCTACTAATGGTAGCAACAGGGGTAACAACCATGATGAAGAGATTATAAAACAAATGTCTTTAATATATACACACTTTAGAAATTTTATTAAAAGCAATGTCCGTAACTCCTGCTGCATATCAGGACAAACAGGTATTTGGAAAATCTTGTTCTCCAGCAGAAGGCTTATTCAAAGGAACTGAAGAAATTGTCATTGGTGACCAAAAGTAGCTGTTCTTGAACTATTAGGGGTGAAATTTCAGCCATTTTAGAAGTCAGGGGCTGCCTTCAGTTGTGTTTCTGCCATGGCAGAGAGACTTCTGCTTCCAGAGTGCCACAGCTTATTTTGAAAGGTGGAATGTCCTGTGAACATTGTGATTTCTGATTTGTGTCTGCATCTTGGCAGTGTAGATTTCAATGTGCAATCTGCTACAGGGATGGGATTTCACCCTTTATACAAATGGGTGGGATGTCACCCCTTTATACAAATGTACGCAACACCAGCGTGCCTGAATGGAATTTTTCTGTTAAACTGCATTTCCTTTTAATTTGATCCAATCAGAGTATCTGTATTTTGGTGCCTGTTGCACAATGCTTGTGTCCAGTTGGAAAGTGTCCAAGAGAGGAACTCCTCCTTTAGCCTCTGGAGAAAGTGCTGTGGGAATGCCTCAGCCAGCAAAGCTGTGTGCTGGACTGCTGCTTACTGAGAGCAAAGCCCCCGTTTGTCTGGGGGCTTCTTGCATCAGGTGCTGAGCCTGGGAAGGAATTGTTTACCTCTGAGGAGCTTGCAGAAAGTGCCCCCTGCTCTCTGAGCCCCCCAGTGTGTGAACGTGGGCTTGTTAACCCTGCAGTAATAAACGTGCCAATGTGGTGTCTTTGGAACAGGCTGCAGAATGTGCTGGGAAATTGTTCATCTTCCACTCTTCTCTGCCAACTGCGGAGGCACCAGGGAAGCTGAAAAACAGAGATGACAAAAAACTGCTCAATACAGATAAGGAAAAGGTATTTTCTGCTCTGAGCGAAGGGGGGACTGCTGTTACACTGCATTTCTCTAATAGGGCATTGATCTTTTTTCATATATTTTCTTTTACACAGCATGGACTGCAAGGAAGTTGTATAAAAAAGGTGTTGCTGCTGGACCCTGACCTGTGCCTTCGTTTTCATACTCAAGTGACATTATTTATATGGCAGTTGTTATTGCTGTGGCATTCCTGGTGACCTCTCTATTCAAGGGCAGTTCTCTATTGCTAAACCTCACTTCCCCCTCTACAGACTGTAGGACTTTCTGTGATGTTAAGATGAATAACTCATTCTGTAATGTCTGACAGATGTCCCTAAGGACCTCAGGTATGCTGGTGCTACAGCTGCCAGCAGCACTGCCTCACTGCCCTGGCTGCAGAAGGCATCATGTGCCTTTTGTGCACAGAGGAGGTGGCTCTTCTGACAGTAGCTTTTCGTTTCCAAAACTGCTTGAGAGCCAACCTGCACCGCACACCAGCGTTCCAGCCAGCTTCTTGTGACCAGCAGTGTCAAAGAGTGCACAGAATTCTCCAGCTGATGGCTGATTTACACACAACGATCTACACGTGACCGGGGTCTTAAATTCCCTCTGAAGCCAAATGCTGAGACATCCCGAGTACCTTGTCAGTGCAGGTGTTGAATCCCTCACTGAATTCACAAGGTGCAAGATAATCCAAGGACTCTAAGCCTCCTCCAGAGTGAAATGACGTGACAAGATCTAGACAGGCAGCCCAAATCAGGCTGGAGGCATTATGCATTTAATAGAAGTGGAAAGGAAGAAACTCATCAGGCTTTTTATCTTCCAGGAGAGCATGCTCAAATGAAGTCTTCATTTACTTGTGGTAAATGAAATAACTCACCAGCTCAGTGATTCGGAGCCTTATCCTCCCCTTCCTCTGGAAGTGTTACAAGTGAGAAATTAACTGACAGCTGCTAATGTGATTAAAAGCTTCTCATCTGTAGTAGCCATTTCTTCATGGTCCAAATCCCAGTGACTAAGAAAGTGACCTGATGTTTTTATGGTATATTGGGGTGTGTGGGACTGTGTTGCACTCCAGTACTTCCTCATCTCCATCCCCACAAGGACATGGACCATGATTTGGCAGCGCACAGCCCTGCACTGCTGCCTTACCTGTACAGCCTTTGTCAGTCTGTCACTGCTGAAATGCCACCTTCAGATGAGCAGGAGCAGTGTTGTTCTTCATGGAGGACAAGTGCAGAGGTGGAGTTCCTTGTCCATTAACCTCAATTAAAACATTCCACCAGCTGCTTACTATCAACATGGACATCAGACAAAGGTGGCTCATCCAGACAGCTCTAATCTAACACTCGCTGCAGCACTGTTCTTTTCTTACAGTAATTGAGCTGTTTCTACTTTGAGGGGAAAAACCAACAAACTTCCATCGCCTGCCACTGCTTTCCGCAGTCAGTGAAGTCTTGAGCAGCACCGCAGGTTCTGCAAACAAAAGCACGTCAGGTCCAGTTGGTTTTGACCCTCCTCTTCCTTTTAGCCTATGTTAATTCACTGAACTACCAGCACTGGGCATGTTATTAAAAGGGAGAAATGGAAATTAATGTTTTCTACTCACTGAAAAACAAGAAAATATTTGTCCCTGGCACAAAAGCAGTGGTCCTAAGGTAAAGTGTCTTTATTTTCTGAATAACAACACAATTAGGGCAAAAATCACCAAAAAAAGATGTCCCTACTAGGGCATTTACCACCTTCTCTCAGATGCTGTTCGATATAGCCTGTTGCAGACTTCACCAATGACCAGATGAACATCACCTTTACAACTCCCTGTCCCCAAATCCAGTCACTCTCCACATGTGCACATATGACAGAGGAAGAAACAAGCTGTAAACAACAGGCAGTTTCCACTGGTACTACAGCAATCCCCTGCTAAACACTACCAAAGCCAGGGAGTTCCCCAGCCTGTCAAAATCTTCAAAATCAAAAGAACAGTTCCTGTTTACAACAGCACAGAGGAAACCACTTAGCAATTCCAAAACCTCAAGGAAAACAAACACACAAAATATTAAGAAAGGTATTTCAACATAAGCTTTGATAAACATGTTTAATAATCTGCTACTTTACAGGACAGTTATTTAAAAGCTGGGCTTCAAGAGAAATATCCAGACTCCAACACCAGTTTTCCAAAACCCACACCTAAGACCTTGAGACATCAAAATCCGCGTTTGTTCAGCCTACCAAGAACTGCACAAGAAGCTCAGGTTGTGGTTTTGCTAAAAACAGACACTGTACATAGGGAAGGGGGTCGCTGTCTCTCCACACCGCACTGGATGAGAACAGCCATTCCCAAGGGCACACAACACCCGCAGGCCAAGGCAGCACTCGGTTCCATCAGTGTCCCCTGTCACCAGGCGGTCACACACCCACCCCTCCCGTGTGCAATCCTCCCTCCAGTGAGGGCTCTGGGACCGCGCTGCCGCGACACAGCAAGGTGTTTCAGACACACTGGGGGAGAATCCCCACTCAAGCAGCAACCCAGAGCTGTGCACAACGTCTGGGCTGCACATAAATGCAAACCTGGTGCTTTCCAGGCAGGACAACACACAACTGCACAGAATTACTCTCCCCACTACTGACACGACAGGTGAGTGCATATACACCACAAATTAAAAATTAACCTTTTCCTATTCCCAGGAATAATTTGGGAAGTTTAAACCAAGTAAGAAAAAATAGAATTCTATTTATTTCATTTGCTCCACGGTTTCAGAGAAGTTAAAATAGGTGTCAATAGAGACACAGCACTTTTTGTTCCATAGGACGGCAAGTCTGCTGTGGCCATGCAATTCAGAACTGCATTTCTTGCCCACTCCACCACATTAATGCAAGTCAGTCCAAACGCAAACCTCCAAAGACGGAGAAGGAATCCATGTTTTGGAGAAAATGAAGTTGAAGTCTCCACCTTGCAAGGTTCCTGCGGGGAGAGCAAGGGGCTCATTTCCGTCCTACCCGCGGTGGGGAGGGCTGGTGCTCTCTGCTCTGAGTTCAGTGCTGCCCATGCAGGACACGGCCAGGTGAGGGGCTGTGCCAGAGTGCAAGTCCGACCGTCTGGAATGGCGTGCACCAAAAACAGTCGTAAAAGTCATCTAGCTTAAGTCCCCAGAGGAATTCACCGTAGGAAAAACAAGACTACGGGAAAGACTCCCAGACAAGGCGTAGGTGGGGGGAAGCAGCCGTCCCCTCCTCAGCGGGTGGGGAAGCCCCCTCGATGGGTCCCTCCACGGCCCCCTCTGAAGCCGCCCCGCTCGCCGCGGAAGTTGGTTCTGTTCCTCTCCCTGCCCCTTTCTCCCCGTCCTGCCGAAGTCCCTCCTCTTCCTCCTCCCCTGGGAGCACCCCCGCCCCGGTCGGACTTGGACTTGGGCGGCGGGGACTTGGGCCGCAGCCTCTCGATCTCCTCGGTGCAGCCGGTCAGGTGGGAATTGGGAGCCATGAAGTACGAGGAGTACGTTTCCGCGTTGAAGTTGCTGTTTGTGAGGGTGGGTCCCACCGTCAGCCAACCTCGGGAACAAAACCACAGTCAGCAGAAGCAACAACAAACTTCAGGCTTCAAGGCCACTGTTGAACTTCTCCCAGTAAATGAACACTCAAGTGACAGGGACAAACACTCACCTACACATAAGTGGCACTGAACAGAATGAAAAGTCACCTCTAGAGTCACTGCAAAGTTTAGATTTCAGTTGGGTATTTCTAAAGGCTTATTTTCCTTTTTTGTTTTCTTTTTTATTACACTTGGCTGTGGCAACGTTCACGCTGTGCTTTAACAAACCCCTACCCCTTCTTCCTACTTGTCCTTACACCACAAGAATGTTTTTAAAAAACACAGAAGTTCACCCAGAGTAACCTGACTCTGTGGGTCACTGATATACAAGAACCCACTGGTGGCAGCACTGAAGGAATACCTGAACAACGTGTCCTGGTCCATGTATTTCTTGCATTTTGCATCATGCCAGATGCAGCACCCACTGTGAGATACTGCGTGTTCAGACACTGGCAAGAACACTAAGCTCGTAGGGGTTGAAAATCAGTTGGTGAAAGAAATCACTTTTCTTAGAAGCATAAACATATGGGAGAAAAGCAATCTCAACTGGATTTTGTTATGCTCACTGATGAATTAAACACACGGATGGGCAAAAATACTGGTTAATAAAAATCTCTCCTCTGGAAAGATTATAGAAATGACAGTTGTCATAAACTTTCCAAACAACAGTTCTGTGACTGACAGACCTTCACATACACCAGAAATGTATCTCCTTGAGATCTGCTGTCTGACCTGCGACACAGATCTGGAAACCTCTTTAGGACCCTGAAGTGAATTTTACTGCTTGCTCAAAACCAACGTAGCAGCTACCTGGTCGAATTGTGCTGTCTCTCCCGAAGAGGTGAAGCCGCCGTCGCCCGAGGCAGAAATGCTCAATGATGTGAAAAATCTCCACGGGTTTCTCGATGTTGCCGATCTCAGGCTCCTCAGTGATGATGAGGTCGATGTCAACGTTGGCGTGGATGAAGTCCCCGTCGGTGCTGCGGCGCACGGTGCCCTTAATGCCCATGAGGCAGTGCTCCTGCAGACACACAGAGCTGTCACCTGTCACACCTACTGCTGTGCCACGGGAGCACAAGGGACAGCACATCCCACTCTTAGAGGAGACAAAAGGCTGAAACATGAACTAGAGCAGAAAAGCTGGAGCTACCAAAGGAGCCATTTGAGAACAGAGCAGAGCTGTACTTTAAGCTGAAGCCTGATAAACTACACTATGAGGAGGTAAAACTCAAATCAAGGCTGAAGTCAGATACAGAACTTTAGGCTGGAAAGGCTGAGAAGTCTCCACAAGGCAAAAGAGAAAAATGTGATGGCAAGAGCATTAATTATGATTAATACCTGTCTTAGCATTCTGATCCTAACTTTATTCATATAATAATTTTAAAAGTCTTCAGTTATAAAACAGACAGTGGAAATAAGATGTACTTTTTCATACTGGACCTCTGTTAATAAAGTAGCCCTCAGAATTCCCCTCAGATTCCTTTCTAGAAGATATTACTGCATAAAAGCCCATAACCACTATCACACTGTCAGTGCACTCTCAGGCAGCTCACCAGCATTAGAAGTGTTCTTGAGCTGTAACATGCATTGTTTTCCTCCCTTCTACAACACTACCAACAGACCAATTTGAGTGAGTGATACGTGGCACCCGTGAATTAGGATTGTTCCAGGATGGGAAGAGGCTCCCACATACTCATTTGAGGGCTCTGTGTCTGGGACTACCAATCTTGGATGGGCACTGATCCCCAGAATCAAATGCTCTGACTCACTAAGCACCACCAGATGGCTCAGCAAACAGCTGCAGACTAGAGCACGGAATCATTCCCAAACTTTGGAAAGGGTTTGCAGAGTTAGTGGGTAAACATGAAAGGCACAACACCAGACCTGTCACATCTAGGCAGATGGTACTGCACTCATGCAACATGGGTTTGGACCTGGAATTTACCTAAGTGAAAGGCAGAATATTGCTAAGCAAATCCCCCACCAAGCCAAGCCTCCTCAGTCTAGTCCTTAGGAGAACTATCCCAAACATTTTACTTCCATACCACACGGAATGTCACTTACAAATACTGGGATTCTCTGACAGGTGACACAGCACTGAGCATCCATGGAGAGATGCCTCAGCCAAACAGAACAGAACACATTTGCTGCTCTAAGCACTGGCAAACACAGCTTGGCAACAGTGTTTGTTCAGTCAGAGCAAACTCACTCCATTTTCAGTGTTTATCACAAACAGTGACCTCAGCCCAACTCTTGCTCGATAAACACAGGAATTCCCCCATACCAGAAACTATTTTTCTGTGCTAAACAAAGACATAAAGTCCCCTCAAATCCTCCTGTGTTAGTTTTAACCGTGCCCTCATGAGCAAACTGCACATATCTGCAATACCATATGCAATAAACACACAATATTTTTACTTATAAATATTTATAACTAATACAACATACTTTCAAACAAACTTCAGATTAATGTAAATGCAAGTCAAAGAAAGATTCCAGATACCCTAAAGGGAAGTTTATACTCCTAACAATGGCCAATTTGAGACAGACTTTAGGATGTTTAATGCTAATGAATGATTAATGAATGAGGAAGGAGTCCTGAGGTTCCCTGACACTTGAAATTAATAAATTTCCAACCAGCTCTCTGTACTCAGTAAAACTGCCAGTTACATATACCCAAACCAATTATTTATATGTCCCATTTACATTTCTCTAAGTTTCTAGACAACAGACATTTGAGTTGCAAACCAGAACACTTTTTTTTCTCTGCACCTCCTTCAATACACATCCTCCAAAAAGCATCTTAAAAAAAATGTTTGGTTTAAATGAAGCTGACCCATAGTATCACTTGTGCTGTAGAATCACCTCCAGGAAGGCAGGAGATGCTGTCTGAGCTCTGGCTCCCCCAGGCCTCTCTCTGGTCCAAGTTCTGGGTGCACACCTCATGTGCATTTAGAGCCAATAGCCAATCTTCTGTGGTTATTTTTTATTAATAGATTCAGTTAAAATCTGCAGATTTAAAGACTCCTTTTGACATTGAATTTAGTCAAATTCTATTGCTAAGTTTAGTTCCATAAAATGCAGAACAGACCTTGGAAGTCCTCCTGCTGGCTTTCTCACAAGCCTGTCACCAACACCAGGTGAGTCATCAGCACAGAGAGAAAGAATGGAAACAGAGGAGGAATGGAGCCAGTCCTTTACCTTGGTTCTTTGGAAGACAGCCTTAGGGTCTAGAGTCTTGGTCTTGCCAGGGTTGTTCTTGTTTGTTTTAATCCAGCAGATGTCCTCACATCTTCTGTAACCCCACTTGCGCAGACACTAAATGTTACAAACAAGTAAAACAGTTCACACTACACAAAACATCAAGTGACCTGAACTGAACACTCACCTAGGCCCTTGACTTCTCTTATTCAAGGACTGTGCAGCTGCCACAAACCTGTCTATGACCAAACCCAATCTATCTGGCCAACTTCAGACCAACAACCAGCCAAAGCAAACAGATCAGTAATCACAGGCTGCCCTTGAACAGTTGTCTGTGAATTGTTTTCATGGGAAGCGCTGCTCGAACTAAATAAAGAATGTTTCAGCACAGCAGGAGCCAACTGGGAATTCTTAGTGCAGCATCCCCAACACAAGCAGTGTTTCCCTGGCATGCAGAAAGATAACAATTGTATCTCAATTTATGGAACAGTAGGACCGTTCTCCTAGCATGAACATTTCTGGCAGAAAACTACTGAGACTTCTGTTAAAAAAGTTGTAACTTGGCAACCTGCTCCTCTGCCAACACACATACATCAAAACCACGACCCCACGCAATTATGCTTCCTCACATAGTCAATGACTCATCTGGACATTTACATTAAACAGTTAATGCCATTTAAAATCACATATCCTCTAACACAGTAACAAAACATCCCTCAGTAGTTAGGGCTGGGAACTCTATACAGGGAAAAGTCAAAGACAAAAATAAACTCTTAAGCCTATCCCTGATAAATTGAATTAAAACACCATCTTACCACTCGGCCGAGATCCAGACCCTCGCCTGAGCCGCACCACAGAAACACAAATGACCTTGGGGCTGCAATTTCTTCAATTTCCAGTTTCATGATCTAGTAATAATAAGTGCAATAAAAGCATTTCTGAATTAAACACAAATTAAATACAGTATCGGGAAGAATATTAAGTCTTGAGGCATTGTCACAGAAACCATCTGGAAGCACAGCTGGGGGCCCAAGGGAAGCAGGGAACTAATTCCTTGTTTTGCTTTGCTTGTGTGCATGGCTTTTGCTTTCCCCATTAAACTGTCTTGGTCTCAAGGCATGAGTTTTCCAGCTTTTACCCTTCCAGTTCTCTCCCTGATCCCACTGGTGGGGGAGTGAGCGAGCAGCTCCCTGGGGCTGGGCTGCTGGCTGGGATGAACCCATCACAAACAGAAATTCCACCTGTACAAAAAATTCTAGACTTAAAAGACCGATACAACCCACATGATCTCCTCCTCAAATCTCCGCTTCGTTTCATCTTTCCACTGGCAGCAAAAATATTTAATGCAGAAACAACAGTAGTCTGTTTCTTTTCCTCTCTCTAAGTACTTACACGAAGGCTGTGAAGATGTTCTAAAAATCCCAGCTCAATTCCTATCACTAAATAGGAAAGACATTCTCTCCATTTTCACTTTCTGGAAAAGCAGCCAGAACTTATGAGGACAGTGGTTCAACAATGGCAAATGAGTAACATTCAAGACGAAATAACTTCGGATGCAAAGCATCTGTTAGTCATCCTCAGTTGAAAGGATTCATCCCCAACTTGCTAACACATCAAATCAAGCTTCATTCAGTGCCACTCCGAGGAAAAATAATGTAGCAGGAGCCATTCTAAGAGGATGTAACTCCAAACTAGGAGGATGAGTCCTGCCTCCAGCACTCCAGTTTTTCTGTCAGGATGGAATGGTTTTTCCCTGGGCAGCACTGCCAGGCACCATTTTTGAATAAATACAAGAGAAAGACTTCCACAAGTGAGGTTGATCTATTTTGTTAAGTTTCTAGGGATTATTACTGGTTTGACCATTACAATTTCCTACCCAATCAATACTTGGAGAATGGAGGAATGTCAGTAAAACAAACTTACCTGCACTTTTTACTAGAAGACCAGCATATTAAAAAGCACGCCTTAAGAATGTCAAGAATTTCAAGAAGCAAGGGAATCTTTTCAATGGACATTAGGTATTTCAACAGCCAAAAATCAAACAGAAAGCTCAGTAAAGTTAAAGGCAGAGAGAAAACCCACTATTACTAGGTTCAAGTGCTCAGCCAGGCTCAGAGAGAACAAAAAGCTATATTTACTAAATTAAACCCTGAAACTATTTGCTTAAACCAATGTATGAAATGTTCTTCCCTGCCAGAAAGGTACTTACGTCATCCCAGGTCCAGCATTTTTCATTGGCAGTAATGCCAGTCTCTCGGTAATATTCTTCCAATGGTGGCTCCAGGAGAATCACATCAAATTTGGACTTCAGTTCCCTAATATCAAAGGCTTCCAGGTCTGCTTGCAAATACCTGTTTAAACAGAAGATGCCAGACTGCTCGGACAAGGTGCAACAGTGGCCTGAGAACTACACTCCACAGAGCACTTCTGTGCAGCCAGTTAAGAGCAGGGTCTCCTGGGTGGGTTGTAAAATGCTCTAAATCCAGAGGAGATCCATTACACATCCTCACGTAATCGAGGCTGGATGCTATTGCACTGTGTTTTTTAAGTAGTCTTAATAAACAGTTCTTAGGATTCTAACTTAGCAAGCAGAGAACAGATGCCCACACAGACTGTACAACAATACCTAGTGCAGACTCACTGCACTTTCTGTGGACTATAATAGGAGGAAACAAACATTTAAGAAGGAAACACTCACTGCCTGGCAAACTAGCAAAGTGGCATATTTTTAGAATTATTCCAAAAATTTTAAATACTGGAAACATTGTTACTTCTTATATAGTATACATGTATTTCTCTATTCCTGTACCAAGCAAAATTAACCCCCCCACACTGATTCTATTAAATACACCCTCACACACTCTTATGACTCTGCTTCACACCTGCACACCACTCACTGCTCTATCACCACCAAAAAATCACACTGCCCTCCCCTAAATTCCTTTAACCTTAGTAAAGCTGACCACCACCTTCCCCTTCCCAAAAAGTGTGTGGAAGAGATTCCATGTGTGTACTTGGTGTTGTCAGAGGGCAGCATTTGCTCCCTGGTTTTCCCCCTTTTGTACTTTATGACCAAAACACGCCTAGCTTAAAAGAGCAGGTCGAGTTCAGCAGTTTGCACTCAGTTGTTCAGACAACTATTCATGGGGTTCTATGTGACTATCATCAAATAAAGTGGATTTTTGTGGTACAGATTAAGACTACTGCACATGACAAGCATAAGGTTAAGTTCAGAGAGGTCTGAATCCCTGGAGTAACACGCTGCACACTGAGGCTGCGTCTGACATTCAGCAAAAACTCCGAGGTAATTCCAGGTCAATAAGGACAAATGACTTCCAGTCAGCCTAAACATTTTTGTCTTCAACTCCAAAGTAACATGTGATTGATGGACACTGGGATAACAGCTGAACACTATACAAAAACCAGCTGCTACAGGAAAAGCTGAGGTTATATTAAAAGGCTGATTTTTTAAAGCTCTTCTTGTTGTTATAATAAACCACATGGTAACATGAGATTCACCACCACATGATATTCTTTTAGTTCCCAAATTAAAGCCTGCAGCCAAATCAGTTGACAATTTGGTCTTAAAAAAATCAAAGCTATGGAGACTATAAATAATCACACACTGGAAAAAAAATCTAGTTTATACACTGCATTAAACATCTAGACTAAACTAACAAAACCAGAGTGATCTTATTCTTCTATGCTTCAATTGATTCATTTGTATACACAAACAGAAAGAGAAAATGTAAATTCTAAGCAGGTGCTGAAGAGAGAGATTTGCAAAGCAGACAGCTAACTTCAAACAGGTCTGGAGAAGAAAGGCATTTTCCACAAGAACACTTACATGGGAGGAGTGTTAGATTTAGATATCAGCTCATCCTTCAATCTGATGAGCTCTCTAAGTTTTGGATATTCTTCAAACCTATCTGCTAAGCCTAAGAAGAAGAAAACATGAAGTTAACAACTACTTAACAGAGTAAATCTCTATCAATTAAGCATTGTCCAGTATTCTGAATAGGTCCAAATGTTAATACTTAGCCTCATTTTAATTTCTGTTAGAACAAAGCAAACCCTTTAAAGCAGTTTTCTGTTCAGTGCTTGACAAAAGCCTCCTGCCCTCACCCAGCCAACCAGGGCTGTTACTGATGCAGTGTCTGTGCTCCAGTTTCTAGAGCTCTGCAGTGGATCAGGAAGTCACAACTCCAGTCAGCAGAAGGACACAACCTTTCACTTAAACTGAAAATGCCAGGATGATGAAAGAAGTTATTTTGGTTTTCCCCATTCATAAATTTCTACTAAGATCTAATTAACATTAATTCACAGCACAGTCTGTGTAATCTTTGATGACTGTTTCCAAGGTGGCACCTCGGGTGTGGCTGCTCCCCTGAGGCAATCCTTACACTGAGATTTGGTGCTCTAGTGGCAGTCATGAAGATCTGGACACATGTTCCTACATTTAGCTTTATGATGTCAATTTTCCAACCTTTCATGTGTACAGAATGCAAAGGAGAGAACCCTCATTAGATCTTCTGCAGCAAATGTAAAAAGGAAAATATACTTGGAAGTATATTTCATTGTCCCTTAGAGACAATGGGTTTGCTACTTCCAGAGCAGGTTCAGCATAAACCAACACGGTGCCATTCCTGCCTCCCAAGCAGTATCACTTCAACTTTAGTAGGTGTTATTTAAAAGGCTTCATGTTCATTTAAAAGTGCACCTTGGAATGGTACTAATAGATTGGGGAAAAAAACCTCACCCAAACCCACAAACCCTTCATCTCTCTCCTTATTTTAATTCAGACTTCTGAAGTCCCAATCCTAGGAATGCAATGATAAAAGCCAAGTTTCTTATCTCTTGCTACTCATGCATAAAACACCCCAAGGTTATTTTCATCCTTTTCCTTACATATCTAGCAGCTTAAAGCTACTGCTGTGTTCTCCTGATTTCCACCACTGTGCTGCTTCCAGCCATTGTGAGTTCAGTACTCCTGGGCAGCAGCAGCTAAGCAATAGATGCAAAAGAATATTCAATCAAAACCCCTCAAACTAACCAAACGCAGACCCAGGGGTCTCCCTCTTTCCCAAAAGCAACATCAAAAAGATACAGCTGGGTGTTCTCTTAGAACCACTTGTTTCCTTTGGGCCACGTCCACTAACACGTAGCACCTCAGCAGAGCTGTGATCATGGTGTAGAAAACCACGTGTGCTCACCCACGGGCAGCTTGAGACAGCTCAGCCCTGGCTCAGCTGCTGCTGTGCTCATCTCCACACCAACACCTGCCCAAGCATTTGTCCTGTCCCTTCCCCACGTGTTACACAGCACAGAAGCCATGGCACACAGCAGGGCTGCTGCTTCTCCGTACTCATTCCCAAGGAGAGTGCAGAACTGCCTCAAGTACCTAACTGTGATGCCCAAGTGCTTTTGAGATAAAGATCCAATTGATCAAAACAGCCCATTTTTCTTAAAAGCCATCCAGATGTGGTTCAGAGAGTCATTCACAAAATACAGAGAAGAATAAGCTAAAAGCCTCTGGAGGCAAACGAAACCTCTTAGGGCTGCCATCTAAAAACACAACCCCCTTGCCCTGGCAATCTTACACTTGACAGAATAAAGAGAACTGTTGCATAAAACTGCAGAGGGAGATGTCCTGCTCCCTTTAAAAACCAAATGCCAGGCACCTGTTCTGAGACACAGGACCAAACAGTGCCTTAGTTTGAGCAAGTTTCAGTTCAGGCCCAGTGTGGCATCATTTCAGTAGAAGTTATGTCTGGATACATGTAAACTTTAAAAGTAACATCCTCTAAACCTGGGCATTCTAATGAGCTGTCAGCAGCTACCTAATTTAGCTGGGAAACATTATCCATATTGCTTCCTGACTTAAATGTCAGTATTTCCCATACTTTACATGCTTAAGAGGCATTACAGCCCAGTACACAAGTGAACTGTAAACTTCCAGAGGTTTCAAGATCTCCTCATTAAACTCATCAACTTTATGGAATCAAAAGAGTTTAGGTTGGAAAAAAAAAATCTTCCTGCTGAAATACTCTCAAGTGAAACCAAGGGTAAGAGCAGTCTTGGTAATAATGACCTCCTAAGTAACTGAAAATAAAACCATTCACATAGATGTCTATACTGATATGTATGCATACTGAGACCAAAAATTAGGAAGAATTTGTGTATCTGCACTTCCCAAAAACTTTAAGGAATTTAAAAAGGGAAGAAAAAGAAGTGCTGCTGATTCAAATGAGTAATCTTCAAACAGTTACTGGCTGTGACATACCAACGTCTCTGATGAAGTTCTGGGGTCTGTGTCCTGTATCCACAAAGTGCTGGCAGTAATCGTTGTGTGGATTTAAGCTCTGAGTGCCCTGGAGAACAGGAACAAGTTCAGTGAGAGCAACAGGAGACAACTGGACATACACAGACACACTGCACGTGTTAGTCTGATAAGGAGAAAGGAGCAGATTATCTTTCCAACAGGCCTTTGTAAGTTCCACTGGCCAAGACCATCCTTTTAGTTCCAAACCAGGCCCACCATTCCTGCAGCCCACTGTGAGCTGCCTCAGAACATTGCAAACACCAGTTACAGTCAGATCTGTCACAAGCAACTTGGGTACCTGTGAGTTCCAAACCACTACTTCAGCCTTCAAAGCTCTATTTCAGATGCCATCAGCTGCAGGAACAGTTTAACACAACTAGGCCAGCTTTGACTACAAGTCCAATTGCAAAAGCAGCTCACCTTAAGAAAGGTACTGGAATCTTTGTAAATCTCTTCTTCATAGGGCAGGTTTTCTTCATCTTGCTGCAGCTCTACTTCATCCTTGGAAATAAAGCAGGTATTACAAGTGTGCATGCAAGATCGAGCTGTTGCTGGCCTTTCCTTAAGAAGCAGAATAATGAGGAGAAGTGGACTGTCCACAAACAGCAGATCCAGCTCCAGAGTTGGAGAGGGGAAAAAATTACCTATTCCCCAAAATTACCTATTCCCCAACTCACTAACAAGGAGAGTGTCACTGGGAAAGGCCTCTGAAAGAAGAAAAAAAATAAGAACCCCTCCACTTCCAGCCCCTGACAGTGCTTTACAAGGTGTAGAACTTTATACTTTTGTCCCACAAAACTTTCATTTTTGGACTGAAAGTAAATATTTTGTTGAAGT
The DNA here is from genome assembly GCA_013398275.1 of Promerops cafer. NCBI lineage: Eukaryota > Metazoa > Chordata > Aves > Passeriformes > Nectariniidae > Promerops > Promerops cafer. The sequence goes on along the minus strand of VZSE01004138.1, from coordinate 537,160 downwards.
TCTTCTGCAGCAGAACTTCTGAGCATTTATATCCACACAATCATCTCTTATTTTCTGGCCTTAGTGAAGTCCACATCTTGCAGAAACAGCTCATGGTACAAGTCAGTATTTCATCTGGACTAACCTTAAATGTAACTTTAACATTCCTATTCTATAGCCCCAAAATTTACATTAAAACTATCTAGAGAGCCACCAACTGTTCATTCAACAGATTTCTGGGATTCAGAGATCCATTACACCGATGTACTCTGAACATCCAACACAGAACTCAGAGGGAACAGAAACTCAAGAGAGACTCACTTCACATCACTTTCTGCCTTCCCACTGATCCTGATGAACTCAGTATACAGATCTATAAAACACAGAAGTACAACTGAAGAACTATTAATTGATATCATCTGCCATACATACCATTACAGCTGTATTTGCCCTATGCTACATAAGCTGCCTGAATGCAGAATAAAAAATTAAGTGTTGTCCCTGCCAATTTTGATCCCTCTAAATGTCAAAATCTTTGAGTAAGCTTCTGTTATTCCCAAAGTGGAGCTTTGAAGCAACTTCTGGAATGCCTGATGTGATAAATAGGTCACAACTTCCCCTCCCCTATTCAGGTGATGAACTTGGAGATACACAGTCTTTTTACTTGTCTGTTTAACCAGATTAAAAAAAAGATTATTATCAGAAACAGCAGGAGTGTTTGCAAGGAAAAGAAATGTACAGACAAGCAGCAGCAAGTGTAACTCAGGCCAAAAAAAAAGCTGAAAACTTGAGTTTTACTAAAAACTGCTTATACCATCATAAGTTACACCTGTTTCCCTCTTCCATCTTTCTCTAAATCTTGTCCTTCTGATGATAAGCACCAGTTAGATACCACCCGAGTCATCCCCATTCTCTTTATGCCTTCCTAAGTGATTTTAAAAGAGTCTTGTGGCCACAAACAGAAGTCCACACCACCAACTTTCCAAGGGCAAGGACACAGTCACAGCAGAGACAGAATGACTCCAGCAGTAACACAAGATACCAGGTTCTTCTTGTACATTAATTATCCGTGTTTTCCAAAGCATCTGCTATAGAGCTGCTGAGCTAGGGAAACAGGAACTCCCCACAATATTCAAACATAGTCTGTTTCAAATGACTGGAGATAGGTGTAATCCAAGATTCAAGTAAGCTTTCTTCAGCCTCCACAACAATGGCATTGGAGCATCCCAAGCCCTCAGGCCTCCGCTTGCACAAACAAAGTAGAACAGGGCAGTGTCAAATTAGGCTGGCAGACAGCAAAACAGAACCACAAGTGGTTTTGTACTCCACACCAAGTGAAAACTCCACAAACCAGACACTCATGCAGGTTCAAACAATGAGTCAAATCACCTGGGGAAGGCAACAGGTGGAACAGCACTCCCAGCTCCCAGAGAGTGGTGAAAAGCCTGGCAGGGGCAGCACAGACTCTAATCCCATTGTATGTCACTTCCAAATACAGAGAGCTCAACTAACCCTGTGACAACTGTTACAATTCCACAAGAAAAGAGTATTTTAGGAGTTCTCCAAAACCACAACTCAACTTTCTGACTTTAAAATATCCATGATTCATTTTCCCAGTAGTGCATCTCTTCCCTATCACCCACCCCATAAGGCTGGCAAGGCAGAGCCAAGCTCCAAGACTGGAGTCAAGCTGTCAGACTGGAGTCAGTGCTGCCCTTTGTTCTCAATCAGCCTGAGCCTTATGAAGAACCACCACTATAAATTCACACTTATTCAACAGAAAAACCAAAAATAGACACACAGAAATAAAAAAATAAAAAAAAAACCCAAAATTAAAACACGTTGCTTTTTTTCTTTTTTTGCATCAGATGTTCCTGCATGGCTGAGAAAAGTAAGATACTTCACCTCTTATCTCAGAAACTGCTCTCACACAGGTTTGAAGGTACATTCATTTCCACCAAATCTGAAGCCAGGGCACAAAAATTGTAAATCATTTCAGAAGACTTACCTGATCCCATCACATAGAACCCAACACTGCAAGTCAGGGACTCAGACACAAGTCCCTTCACATCAGAAATACCTCTGATTTTCTGAAAAAAACTGGCAAACTTGCAAAACTTGTCCACAACAGTACTAGTTAAGTCTATTATTGCTCTTGTCTAAGCTGCATTAAACACAATACAACAGGGCTTGACACCTTAAGGATCCAGATTTTTGTACGAGTTCATATTACAAGACTAAATTGAAGCAGGCTCAAAGAGCTCAGGAAAAAGTTACATAAATGCAGATGGAATTTTACTGTTCTTATCTCCTTGCCAATAGGTAATTAGCAATGCCTGCAGGAAACAGCTGATGACTCCACTATAGATGTTCTTCTCTGGGGTTTCAAGTTTCTTAAGTCTGTTCATCTGCTCAACTGAATTTTGTCTGAGCTACTGGTATTAAAATATTCTTCCATTTCAACAATAGAGAAAAAGTCTGGCCACTGGCAAGTGGTTACAGCCCACCTCGGGGTAAGTCTTCTCCACAATGATTAAGAAAATCTTAATGATAAGATTCATGAACTTTTCCAACTCAAGTGACTTACTCATATATACTTTATAGGTAATTAAAATTTAGTTCTTTAACCACATACTTGGTGAAGAAGTAAAATTAATTGATATTAACTGATCGCTAATGCAAGAATAAAAACCCTGCTTCACAAACACCCTTCTACCTCATGTGACAATTTCTTTACTAAACAGGGTGTACAGACTAACACTTAGCATGTTAAAAAAAAGTCTGTTCCTTTACAGAGAGACTTTCAAAATCAATCACCAAAAGCCATCCTGTCATACATGAACTTTTTGGTTTAGTAAGATAAAAGGTAGACATTATTACAGAAAGATTTACAAACCTGAACACAAATGCAACGTGATGAAGGCTTTGTATTTAAAAAATTACTATTTCAGGCATCCGAGAGAATAGCAGACACTGCACTATTTCATAAATACACTGACATTGATTCCATTTAGCCACAGAAACAAGGTTATTAGGACGTGCAAAAAAGGGAGGAGGACATACACTGCAACCAGATCCCAAAGCAAATCATAAAGACAGCTGTATCATAATCATGCCTTTGTTTAAGCTCTTTCTATCTCTTACCTTGGCCAAAACATCACATTAGGAGAAAGCTGTCACACAGCTTTGGGATGAGCATTTGAAAAGTGAAGGGCATGGGAGTTTGACACTTCAATGACCATAGAGGCATTTTGGTTTGTTTTTTTTTAACTTAACTCTTACTGAACGTTTTTGGTACTTAAAAGAACACCCTGAACCAAGCCTCTTACTTGCAATTCCCTTAAATCCCTTGTTTCTTCCACTCATCCAGAACTGCATTCCTTGGCACTGCACAGATGGGTCAGAAGACGCTCGGAGCCTCCCCTGTCTCCCATGGCCTGTGCCTATTGCAAACCTCAGGCTTTCCTTTTGACACCACAAAATTCTGGCCAAGATCCTTCCTGTGTGTACCCAAGCACACACACATTTTACCACTTCTTCCCACAGCCAGCCGTGGCTCAGTGCTGTTCCCTGTGGGCACTTACACCTAGGCCTGCCTCCTCCTAGGAGCAGCACTAATTAAGCCTCCACACATTGGGCTTTGGTGAGGGTCCAGTTCAATGCACCTATGTCACACCTGAGGTGAACCATGTGGCATCTGTCCTCTCTCTTACACTTCTGCAGTGGAAGGCATCAAGGGAGATGTCACTGTGGAACACACATATTAAAGGATATATACACATCACATTTATTTTAATATACACACACATTTTCAAAGGACCTCAGGACACAACACCAGAGAAAAGTAACTTTTCCCTCTTTTTCTCACCTTATATTCTTCAATCTCTTCCTCATCAGCTTCTCCCTCATCTGGATATTTACGTTTTGCATTTGGTGCAGAAGTATCATAAGCAGCCCTATGAAGAGCCAAAAATCCTCATAAGAAAGTTTCTGTCTCCAAAGAAAAGTGCTCAGGAGTCTTTGATAATATGCCTTGACTGCATGTTACATATTTGAAACTATTTCAAAACATCACACATGAAAAGCTATTCCTCTCTCAGTATATTTGAGTTCAGCACAACTTATTAAGGACAGAACTCTTGAAAAGAGTAACTCCCTTGCCTTTCTCATTTTTCTGCTCTCAAAAGTACAGCTTATTTTAACCAATGAAGTATATCTACAGAATTCAGCTCATTCCCTTCCTTTTCTCACTTTTCTGTTCTGAAAGGTAGAGCTTGTTTTACCCCAAAGCGGTTTGTTTACAAAATTAAGCCTGTTCACACACGTGTGAGGATAGATAAGCCGCATCAATCTACTCTGTCCTCGACATATCCGTAGTTTCATGAGAACTTTCGAACTGAACTGCCCTGAGCTGTGCTTAGCAAAAGCATGGCGGCTCTGGGACCCAAGCAGATGGCCCATCCTAAATTCACATCTCGGTTTTCCTACACAGAAGCTTTTCAACACCAGAAACAAAAGTCAGCCTGTATTTCCAAGCTGCTCTCGGAAGGGAATAACTAGACCCTACTCGCCTTAGCCACGGCTCTGATTTGACTAATTACTGAATCTCCTTTCACCGAGTGCAATCCCACCGCATTTCCCGGGCCTGTACTCTCATCGAGCCCCCGGTTTTGCACAGCCACCGCCCTCCGGTACCGACCTGCAGGTCTCCCTGGCTTCCGCGATCTCCCGCTGCTCATCCTTGCTGTTGAGCACGGCGCCGATGCTGTCCGCGTTCTCGGCCCCCAGCTGCACAGCGGGAAGCACAAAGTCACGCCGCGGCCAGCCCAGCCCAGCCCAGCCCAGCCCAGCCCAGCCCCGGCCGCACACGGCCCGCCCCAGGCCCTCGCCGCCGCAGCGCCGCGGTGTCCCGGCTGTCGCGGGCTGTACCTGCTGCGCCAGGAGCTGGCGGCGGAGCTTCTGCCGCTCGCGGATCTCCTGCAGGCGGCTGTTCATGGCCGGCCCCGGCCCCGGCCCCGCCGCCGCGCTCCCGCCGCCGCCACTTCCCGCCCGCGCGTCACTTCCGTGCCGCGCGATTCCCGCAGGGAAATCCCGGTGCCCACGCACCGCCCGTTTCCGCGGGATTCCGGCGTTGTTGGGGTGTCGATCCCTCCCGTTGTTCCTTCACGTTCCCTCAGCCGTTGCAGTGCACGGCCCAGCTCTGAGGCGACACCCGGCCCAGGCCGTGTCACAGCTGTGACCACTTAAGCACCTGGTCGGTTTTTCTAAAGTACATCCTTTATAGCCAATTCCAGTATCCAGCGTGGTTATTCGTAGGTTAGCCTTCGTGTTTTGCTTTCATCTTCTGATCCTTCAGAAACTTCCGCTGTGAGGGAAGAGAATCTTTGAAGCTCTTTTCATTTGATTTTTGGTGTCTTTCCCGCTTCCTCCTGTCTCCCCTCTCCTCTGTGCTGTCTGTCTGGGAATGTATCTAATCCATATTTCATGCTGACTTTCTGAGAACTAATCAGAATGCAGTGAAGAATGAAGATGGAAATAAAGGCCTGCAATAAACGTCAGTCCCTACTGTCTCACAAAAGGAAACTTAACAAAAGAATAAAGAAACATTACAAGTTCTCCCGCAGTTATAACTAATGCTGATGTTTGCTCTCCTGATAAGGACCAATTCTTCCCGTAATTGCCAGACCCAGCGATGTGGCCGGCAAAGGCTGAGAAGTGAGAGTCAGCTCCCTGCCAACAAAGTGGGCTGTTCCTCTGCTGGTTCTGAGTGCCAGATTATGGCACACTTTAGTGATACAAGATGTTACTCTTCTTTTTTTGAATGTGGTATATATTGTGTGCAGAGCAATGACATTATGCAGGTCACACGGTCACACTGAAAAGTGAGAAAGATGCACGAAGAGAAGGAAATGAAAGAAGTGCAGACTAATACAAAAAGAAACCATTTCCAGCTACTCACATTTCTCAGTGATAGGATATCCTTGAAATATGATGGAGCTTTTGAAAGGTTAAAAACCCTACAATACCAAAAGTTGGTTTTTTATTTCCATAGGGAATACATTACTAGTTATACTGTCCTATCTATGGAAATGTTGTGGGAAAAGAAATGCTCAGTAGCTGTCTCATGCTACTGTACACTGCTTTGATATTGTTGGCTGTAATGAATACAGTAGAAGTCTCTGCACAGTAACAAAATCACTTCCTCCTGGATGTGATCTGATGAGGTTTGTGGGAGCCTGCACTCCATTTTTAGAACTGGTTGCTAAGATGAGCTGATCTTCACAAACATTAACAGCTATGAAGATGTCCTGCTGTATACATGCACTCTTTCAAGACAAAAAAGTTGTATTTTTGCAGAACGCTCCATGCCTTTCTTCTTCTGTGTGCATGCTGTGGTTTCAGCTCTCCGAGCCTTATATCCAGCCAGTGTTTCTGTTAAGGAAAGTATCAGACCAAATTCTGGCTGGTCTAATGGTGACTAAGGAGTTTGTGGAACTGCCATCAACTCTGATCCATTATCCGGATCTTTTCCTTCATATTTATGAAGCCAACTGTTTCCTCATCCTGTTTTTGTTTAGCTGATTATCCCTGAGTACATTACCTTTCACTTCTCTTTTCTGACACGCATTCAATCTTTTTAATTATTTCTATTGTTGTGAAAATTTTGAATTCAAATACTGTCCTCCAGCCTACTTTTATCTACTTCTAGCTTCAGGTGGTTGTGCAATAAGCAGACATTCTCTGCCACTTTTTTTAACCATTTATGGCATTATGAAGTATTCATAAAACACTGACAAATAATGACACAACTTCACACCCATTTGGGAATTGCTTTACACTGACATATATTCAAGTCTAAACTACTCCATTTAGCAAAAAACAGCTAGTTATTTTGTGTCAGTAGAAATTATTGTAAAAGTTACACAGAATTAGACCCAAAGTGCTTAATTTAGCACTCTTCTGTCATTTTAGTTGTTCTTCACATCACAAAACTCACACTACATTGTGCCCTATTAGATGCTAAATAAATTCATAAACTAAAAGCACCAATGGACCAAAGGACCATTGGACCAAAAGGACCAATGGACCGAATAGATGAAATGAGAAAGTTTCTCTCTTAACTCAAAAGAGATGATTAGAAAAACAGAAAACATAAGAATATTTTATAATAGAAAAACAGATGTTAGCGTGGACTAACATAACACTCGTCTTATTTCATGTCCCTTTTCCCCATGCTTTCAATGAAGTACCTGTATCTACCTCTTTAGCAATGTCTTTACAAATTCTTCCCTCAATTTTGGAGCCTATTTTGAGCAAGTGACAGTATCCCAACACCCAGTGACCGTGGCTGCGCTTGCTGTTGTACCCCTGCCTTAGGCTGTCCCCCCAGCAGAAGGCCAATCTGACTTACTGACCCTATTGCAAAACCACCACCCCCATGAATCTGTACAAACTCACTGCAGCAGCTCCAATTTTGTTTAAAAATCTATTGGAAGTAACTAAGTAGCAGCAGAGTGTCTATCAGGCGAGTTCTGCCTGTCCTTAGTAAGCCTGCAAGCATCCAGCCAAAACAGAGCCTTCATAAGCACCCTGCCACAGGCTGTGGATGATTTGCCCGGCATGTGCTGCAGTTTCACACTTCATCTAGATCAAGTTGCATTGCCACCTGATGCAGCCCTGGACATGTCCTTTGTGATGGACATAGAGCCTTGATGTTGGAGCTGCTGCCCCTGCACCAACTGATCGCACCTGGATGTGACCACTGACAGGAATTTTCAAAGAGATTCTGTAACTCCTTTGCTTTTGAATTGCATTGTATTTCATTCTACTTTGTCAGCAAGAATAAGTGACTTGCACACAGGAGTTTGAAAAATGATACAATATTTCTAATTCCCCTACATGGAAGAAACTTATTTAATGGCCTGAACTAAACATTTTTCTGGCTTCCTCAAAAGCAGTACCCGACATTGCTGGAAGAAAAACAGCAAGATTGGAGCAGAATTAGAGAAGCTTTTTGAACAGAACTTTATTTTGCTGAAAAGTGTTGATGGGTCAAGAGAGGGTTTTAAGACCTTGCACTGCATTTGTTTAACTGCTGGCAATAAAGATTTCTGCTTTTAAAAATTCCTCTGATCAGTATGTTTTGTTCTAGAAATGTCACAAACTACCAAAATTATAGTCTCTATTCTTAATTCAAGATATCCTATTTACAGCTATTCAGACTTGACATTAGGAAGCATTTCTTTATGAGAGGGTGGTCAACCACTGAGCAGGCTCCCTGGAGAGGGGATCAATGCCCCAGGCAACCTGTCAGTGTTTTAGAGGTGTTTGGACAATGCCCTTAACAACAGCCTTTACCTTTTGGTCAGCCCTGAGGTACTCGGGCAGTTGGACCACATAACAGTCTGGTCTAGTTTATTCTATTCTACAAATTCAGTGTGTTAATTTGTATTGCAAAAGATAAGATTTGGCCTTTTTACATTTCTTCCTTCAAGTCCCGCTTCATTTGGAGATCAGGCAATACCGGCTCCTCACCACATTCAGAGAATGCTTTTCAACAGAAATGTCTGTGTATACGCCTTAAAATACAGCATGCAAAGAGAGGGTGGGGTGCAGCTTTATGTTGCATTGCATCTAGCCTTGTATTGACTCCTTTCCACTTAGACACTGCCCTCTTAGTGAGGCAGGAGTAAATCTCTAGTAATTGTACAATTCAGTGATATTATTTGTTCTACCACTGAGCTGAATTTGATCCACTCAAGGGCAGTACAGATCTAACGACGTGACACCTCTTGGTGTTACTGTTACAAACCAAAGCACCCAAGTGTGAATTGGTAATGCTCTGAATAACAGAGAGCCATATTTCTATACATCTCAGGGTTCACCGACTTACAGACTTAATGCTACAAGCACGGAGATCAGAAAACATTATGTATCACTTTCCTGCTTTCCCTGTTTTTCACGCAATACGTTAAAATTATATAGCCAGTTTTATCTTACAGCCATAGCCTGTGTCCCATCATGCTTGCAAAACAAGCCCATTCATTTTTATGTTCACATGTGGTACCTGTGCACATGCTCTGTCTCAGAGCTGGTTTGTTTGTGCTGACTGGCAGTAAAGGAGACTGAATGACACTGTACAGAATGTGACAGGATATGGCAGCTTTGTACACTGCAAACCTCCCGTGCCTGACGTCTCCGTATTTCAGAAAACTCATCCTTATGTATTACCTGGCAAACTCACTACTTTCGTTTGCAGTATTTTTTAGTGTTTCCTGGCTACCTCCATAGCTAAGTAAATGGGGTATTTTCCATCAGCATGCTATTTGTACAAAATATTTTAAAATCTAGCCCTGAATTTATTGTTCATCTTCTTGTTACTCCAGAATATGGCTTGTAGTAAAATCTTAGAGAAAGGAATTTTTCTGTTTTTCACTTTTCCTAGATCCTCGGAAATTCAGAGGGAAATTCAGGAAGAAAAACCCACACATACAGAAAAAAAAAAAGTGGACACACGGACTACACATCATTGGAATAATTTCCCCAGGGAAGTGGTGGGTTTTCCAACATTGGACACTTTTAAGGGTGCTGGGCCATCCTGTCTAGGCCGTGCTTTTGCCAAGAAAGTTTGGATCAGATGGTCCTCGAGGTCCTTTCCAACATGGTGTTCTATGATCCTATGATTCAAATTGCAAGTCCACCTCCTTCAGCTCCCAGCACAAGTTACTTATTTGGTTTCTAAGGGCTAAATGAAGGCTCTGCTGAAACTAATGGCAACATTCTGAGACCTGGTTCCAAAATAGACTAATAATCATAAAAAGCAAGGAGAGGTTTGAAATTTTACAATTGATAAAGTTAGCAGTACTTCTACTTCAGACAACTGGACATTTGGTCTGGTAGGATTTAATGACTTAATATTAGGAGGTATTGTGTAAAATAACATTGTTTAAAAGTCTAAAGTGAAAAAGGTAGAGTGTAGTGTAATAGAGCACTTACTCAAAAAACAAATGGAGTGCTAAGCAGATCAATATAAAAACAGAAGTCACTATCTATGTTTTGCATAGCGGTACCTATAGAAAAAATAGTGCTTTTCATAATCCAATGGGCTTAATTTTAATTTTTCCTTTTACTTGACACATCATTATGTCAGCCAAGATGGCTAAGTATGAAAACAGTAAGTTGGATTGTGTAATTCCACAGAGCCATTAGATTATCAAGCAAATAGCAATGGGGAAGTCACAATGATAGCACAAGAAGAATCTGAGGAGATAAAAAAGTCAGAAGCGAAGATGAATATGGGAGAATTTAGACAATTTTTATAATGATGTTTATAAGAAAGCACTTTGTTTTGCCAGTAGTTCCAGCAGTAGAAATTTCCTGCTTTGCCCCCTTGTCATGTGTCACCCTTCCCACCCATTCTGTGGGAAGGAAGGCAATCTAAGTGCCAATGTCTGTCACAGGTCTGCACAGTGCCAGTGCTGGTCTGACTACAGGAGACATAATTCAATAGTGCAAAGATAACTCTGATCCCACCTGGTACAGATACTCCTCAAAACTGTACACAGGATCCCCACCTTACTTATTTTAAAGTGTATGTGTCTGCATTGTAAAATTTCAACTACATTGTTGAAAGGAGGCACAAATATCAAGTACATATTTGTGCATCACTTAATAGCAATCACTGTGAAATGGTTGCTGCAGCTCTGCACATATTTGTGAAAGGAAGCTAGGAACTACTGGGATCTGTATTTTTTTAAATGGTACCAAGATGGGCAAACTAAGGCATGTATTCATAATGCACTATATCTTCTCACTAACATGAGAGATTCACTGGTTTCAATGAAATTATTAACCTATATAGCCAAGAGACTATGGATTATAAACACTCATCAATATACTCCCCTCCTTAATAGCTACACTTCTCCAACAACTGAAATTGCAAGTAAAACAAAAGGTAATTTAAAATTAGTCCTCATGGTTTCAATACAAACCAATAAATCCCAGTCTCCGTGAGTCAAGTAAGTATAAACTGGTTTTTTAGCTTTCCCTTCAGTAAGTATGAGAATATGTGTTCCTTTGAAAAAATAATAATATTCTTATCCAAAACTATTATTAATGATAAGAGAATGAAGCCTTTACAATTTCTTTCTCAGAAAACAAATGTATTTAAAATAGGTAGGATTAAATTTGGGTAATGTTGACCAAGGACCATTGCATATATGTAGCTCAGCACTAAAATAATTCCTGCATCCCTCTGAAACTGCAGAAAAGAAGTCTTTACAGACTGTGTGTGTGTTGCTGTTGGAGGTAGTGTAGCAAATAGCAGAAATGCCTCATTCCACTGCTGCTAATGGGAAGGTGGGACTTGGGTTAGGTGGAAGACACAAACCAACCCTTCCTGCCTCACTTTCTGTGGTTTGGGATTTTCACTGCACTTACACTTCACAACAATGAAATGCAGAATTCTGAAACAGATATTATTAAGGAATGTTTTCAGAAATTTATCTCTGAGCAAAGAGAAGACAAATGCTACCATTCCAGACGTAAATCATTGGAGGGAACTACCTGAATTGTTTGTGAGATAAGAACTTATTTGAACAAGTACATTGATAAAGCATTGTTTACCCCATGGAACCTTCTACACATGAATGTCAGAGGAAATTGTAGAAGGTCATATATCTCAGGTCTGTGAACCAGTCGTCCTCAGTGACAGGGGATGTTTTGTATAAATAAGGCTTAATCCTGCTCTGTGGCAGGCTTACCTAATGTTGACTCATTTGCAAGGGCCACCCTCTATATGAAAAATAGTCCAAAATGTATGTTTTATGATGAAGAAAACATCAATTTTTTTTCACATTTTGTGTCCCTTAAAGAACTGACTCACTTACCAAATCCCACATAGACTCAGGGTAGTCAGGTTTCGAACTGAAGTTCCATTTCTTAGCAAAACTCCATTAAGCTTGTTTGCTAACAATTGTGATTTCCTATACCATTTCTTCAAAATATCCTCCTTGGCATATTCTTACCTCTTTAAATAGACTTATTTATAGGCTGGCTACGCAGCCTCCCCTTTCACCCAGTTAACAGACTGCAACATATGGGATGCTGCCTTTACTTCCCACTGCGAGCATCAGGAGATAGAGCAGCACCTCTGCTGTATTCCCACAGGCAGGCTGGGGCTCTCCTGCTCTCACACTCCAGTCTCACTCCCCACTCTGCCACATGGCACCGCACACTCGGGATCTGCTGAACGCTCCTTCTGTGAGAGGAGCATAAGGAGTGCTTGGAGGCTGCTCAGGGAAGCAGTATCAAACCAGGCTCAAACCCCACGGCACTGGAGTGCATGAACAGGCCCGTGTGCTGTGCCACTTGCACGTTCCTGGGTGCTGCTGAAAGAGTAGCAACACCATGAACACATCCTGTCTCCAGTGCTCCAAGGTGTTACACTCCATACTCCTGTAACCTGCTTTACACATGCAACAGAAACTGGTTGCCAGTTTTAAACCTTTCAGTTTTAACTACAGTTACTTCATCATGCCTGTGGAACCCAGTGTTGAGCATATATACACCTATGCATCGAACTCCTCCAGGAAATCAAGTTTCTTATTGCCTTGTTCCAGGAAAACAGGTTCCTTATTCCCTTACAATATGAACTCGGCTCCTTGTACAAGAAAGTATGTAACACTTTAAAAAAGCTTTTCCTGTGATCTCACTGCTGTGCACACTGTGTTATGTGCTAATGGAAACCTCATCAATTACTGGCTGTTCAGCTACATCCTCTGCAATGCAGGGTCACCCTTTGGAGCTTATATGGAATTATGGACAAAAGGCCTATTCTCTTCCACATAAGAACAAACCCAAATTAATTTTGAGTCAGACTTGGCAGCATTTCAAATTTCTGCTGCCCATGTAGTTAAAAAGAATGACACTAGTGAATAAAATTATTTTATAAAAGCGCTGACTTACATCCTAAAAATGTTGACTCATTTCAGCACCCATTCCATGGCTCATTTTGCACATGGAAGTCTCCTTTGTGTGAAGCCTTGCTTCCTCTCCTAGTCCTGACTTCAGCCTGGTGTTTGATCTCACCCAGTGCCCACCAGGTCATGTGTACAAGTTTTTCCATTTATTCCACCACTTGATCTATTTGCCCCAGCCTAGTTAATTATATGAAAAAAAAAGTACAAAATTTTTAGCTAGACAGTATGAAAATAATTTCATTGTTGTGCCTGGCTGTTTGACTACATTTTCTCTGCTTTGTACTTCTTTCCTGGGGGAATTTCTCCCATAGCTCATTGCCTGAAGTCAGCCCTTGATCTGAGCTGTCCCATCTGTGCTGCTGCTTGATGCTAATGTGGGCAGGAGGGAATGCAGGAGAGAATACCTTGGATAGGGCAATCAGTGGCAGTGAGACAGGGACTGAGTCAGGCCTTTACTTGTCACCAGTATTTTAACTGAATTCCACCAACAGCTGGAAGTGCTCAGCTTTTCTAAAATCTCTGCTGACAGCACACTGCATGAGTGACTCTAAAATAAAGGTAAGCAGCTTTACTGAACACAGGAAGAGGCTAATCAGTGAATTTTCCTATTGATTCAAATGGCAGCAGAATTAGACTGATTCTCCAGCTGAATTTTAAATGCTGGGTATTAAATGTTTTGAAATGCAGACTACTATTTTTGCACGGTTAACCCACACATCAGATATTTTCACCTATTCACATGAACCACTCATTGAAAATTAGTCCTCTAATAACCTGTATCCTCACACGATGCAAAATCAGAGCCAGCCACAGGGAAGAACTACCAAGTGCTTTTAGAAAGCTATTAGGATGAAGGAAGCTCTCGAATAAGTTTCCTTTAAAGCCTTGCACATTATGAGTAACCCACACTGCTCTGTATTATGTGAATATTTCCAGTATTTCCATTTCTTGGGTAACCTAAGGAATCTCTGCACGGAAGTATGAGGGGAGCAGGGTGTGTTGAAATGGTCAGATCCATTCATAACTATGAATTATTTATTATTCTTTGTTTTATCAACAGTTTGGTGTGGGGACTATCAAGTATCAGTAGAGAAAAAAGCAGCCAACCCTATGGAATTGTACAGAAACGAAAACCTCTTCTGGCAGATGATTTCCAACTGCTGTCCTGGAAGTTGCCAGGGCACAGCACAGATTTCCCAGCTTTGGTCATGAGTGTTAATCTATGGGACTGCTGTCAAAACAAGCTAAATACTGACTCAGTATTGGAACCGCTTTGCAAAATGGGGAATGGGCTTCACCTGGAGCCAGTTCACCCACTGTAATGTCGTCTTAATGGATTGTTTTCCCTACCAATCCCAAAAGACCAAAACAAGCCTTTGCTTTTCTATAAAAATGCAGGCCTTGTTAAACACAGATTACTGACTTTAAATCCCCCAGTGCTGCAGCAGGAGTTTAACTAACACAGTTTCCAAAGATTTATGATTTTTCAGCATTTTTTGCCTTTTTTTCCTGAAAAGCTGGATGCTGTAATTTCAGAATCCAAGTTATATGTAACACCCAGATTGATTTTGAGGTTTCCAAAGAACTACTTGCCTATTTTCCTAACTGAGAAAACATATTTCTTTTTCTTTCCTTTTCATTTGCAGTTCAATTTGTGAATGAGTTTTCAACAGTTTTGTACAGCAGAGAAACACTTTTTAAGGCAGCAAAATGCACTAAGAGCATTTAATATTTGGCATCTTTCTAAAGCTATATCAGAGTAATAATCCCCTGTTTCTTGTTTCTAAATATGTGAAGGTCAAGTCCACCCTTAAAGCACAGTACAGTTTTTTTACTGTTATTTTAAGTGTGAAGGTCCATTTTAAGTCCAAAAGAATCAAGGTTCTCAAAACCAGTCTTTAAATGTAACTCTTGCTTTTTCTTTGCTCTTTCCAATAACTTTTGAGTGATTGTGACTACATGTGACAGAGGCAGAAGTCACAGAGATAATGAGCTTCCTACAAGTGTGATGAAAGCAGTGAAGCAGATCAGAGTGATTTTCTGCACGGCACCTGTACGTGCCAGAGCTGCAGGACAAACTGTGCACATGCTCATGCTGTTCAGACACCAGAGAAAACCATATGGGGGAGACACTCGGAAATGCTCAAGCCAAGACAGAAGCTGCAAGCAAAGTGCAAAGCATACAGCCTGCAAAAAAACCTCCATCAGCTCCAGGATTCCTTAGAAGAGTGCCCCTCCTCTTTACAGTGAGTTTACTATCAATGTCTTGACTAAGTCCCTAATTTGTAAATTGCAACAAAAGATTTATTTCCCGTAGCATTAACAGACCTCATATCATAGGGAAAGCTCATTTACAGTTTCTAAAACAAATGAAGGCTCCTTCTCCTTATAAGACCACATCAAAAAATCCAATCATGATTAAGATTAAAATGTTCAAGACTCAATCTGTACGTGTGTATCCTTCCATTAAACCTGAACCCTTTCTTGGGAGTGAATCATTAAGATGCTACTTTTTTTCTTCTTGACGCTTTTTTGGAATTATAGTTACTTCCAAACCTTTTTCCCTGAGTAGCCTGCCCTCTTTTCCCCCACCTCCTGCTGAGTACCATTTTGCAAGCTCAAGCACAAACACCTCTACCCAAATAGGTAAAGAAGGTTCACTGCACAGCCCACACACCTTGGGGAGGCGAATGCAATCAGAATACATGAATAAGTGCCAGGCTCAGAGCTTTGCCTGAAGCACTTTGCAAGACTCATCATACTCATTTGTTCTCTTCCCCCTGTGCTGATCAGGAGAACCCTTTGTCTTCCAGGCTACAGAGGGCTGGAAAAAGAGCTTAGGTCAGGGAAAATGAAATACTGCTGTTACTTGATGCCAAAAAGTGTTTACTAGGCAATGAAGGAAACCTTAACCAGCTAGGCTGAGCATGCTTTTAACTGGTCCTTCCCAAAGGATAAAAGCAAGCAACTTGTCATGACAGAAACTGAATTTCAGACAATTTAAAAAGGGCCGTAATGAGTTGCTTTCAGGCTAATGCCTTGTGTATAGTCAAATACTTTGAAAACAAATTAAATTCTCGCCAGTCCTGACGTTTTTTTAAATAATGCATATCCATATCCCCAGCAGAAATCTCAGCAAGAAAGAACAATCTGTGCATTTCTGTCCACAAAGAAGCACAACAGCCACTGTGATAGCACAGTTATCACGTTGCTGTAGAAACCCTAGCAAAGTAAGCTTTAACTTTGTGAGTGATTAAAATACAAACTGTAATGCCGCAATAAAGAATTAACCGCAGATGAGCAGAACTAAGATGAACACAGGCAATCCCAAATACTATGGTACCTGCTTTCCTTAGCATTGGAGCTCTTTTGTTCTTATAAACAAAAGTTCAAACTGGTGAAGTTGCATTTTGCACCTTTTGAACAGTCTGGAGGCTGCTAAAGCAAGGGCTCTGTTCACTGGATATATGTGGCATTCTGCATGGAGAGCAGAAAGCACCCTCTTTCTTTTAGAGTTTTGTCTCAACAAAAGATAGTGGAAATACTGATGTGCTCACTCAGGAACCAGATGAACACTTTCCAGACAAAAAAATTAGAGAGGAAAAAGGATCTTATGGAGAGGTGAATCAACAGACTCACATTACAGACAAATTGCCAAATAACGGGTATCTGCTCCATGAGGCAGAATTGGACGTCCAGAATGAACGGCACAGATTAAAACCAGCAGTAAAGTAAAACATAGTGACTAACAACCAAACAATATGAGACAAAGAAGCAGAAATAACTGACAGCCATCCCGGTGGGACAAGGAAATCAGAGATGATCAGGTCATGCAGACCTCTGCAGTGCTAGGAAATAAGCAGATTACTATTCAGAGCACATGGGACTGGGATAATGCTAAACCCTCGAAGATATTTCACGGCATTTGTTTCCAGCCCCTTTGTTCCCCGCTAATACGCTCCATCCCCTGTGCCGCCCCAGACGGTCCTGAGGGCCGGTTTTGTCCCTCCCGCCCCGAAGCTGCGCGCCCCAGGCCAAGCTCTGTCCCGGCTCCTTCTGCTCTTTGTGAGGCTATCGGAGCTCAGGGGAGACACCAGCACGGGGCGAGGGCAGAGAAGGTGGCTGCTAGGGGAGCCCCAATGCGAGGGGTGGGGTGAGCCTGCGGAGCTCACCGGGGAGCGGCAGTAGCGCAGAACCCGAAGGGCCGCCGGCGAGGGCGAGGGATGGTACGGGGGCGACAGCCTCGAGGCTGGCGGGGGAGCGGGAGGGAGCCCCGGGGCCGGGCTCGGGGGACGCACCCCCCTGTAAAGCCCGCCGGGGCTACCCGAGGGGCCGTGCCCTTGGCCGGGCGGCCGCTCCGCTCCGCTCCCCGCCGCGCTGGGCAGGCTGCGGCAGGCTGGGAGCCGGCAGCGCCGG
>VZSE01004138.1:483224-519593 GCA_013398275.1 Promerops cafer | reverse complement strand
GCTGTGCCCCCGGGGCCGGCCGGGGCCCGGAGGAGCGCGGCCGCGTTGACTGCGAGCGAGGTAAGCGGGGAGGGGGCGAGCCCGAGGCGCGAGGTGGCGGCGGAGCGGAGCGGAGCGGGAGAGTGCGCAGGCTGCGGGACGCGGGGGGAGACACACACAGAGAGAGCCTTGGCCGGGCGGCGGCGTTCTCCCATCCCGCACCGGTTCTCTGGCGCTGGACGGAACGGGGAACGAGGGGACGGACACCGTCTGCCAAAGTGACGGCCAAAGCTGTCTCCGCGCAGAGGAGAGTTAAACTCGTGCATCAGAGGATGCTGTGGAAAGACGAAGGTCCCGCCTGGGTCTATTCCGCCGCTATTCTAACACTGGGTAGGTGAACCGCGTTTCAAAGCGGTGCCGTAAGCGTTCGGTAGGCTCAGTTTGCCATGGCTGGCTGGCATTCCTTTTCTGTAACTGAGTCCTCTTAACCGGGAAGCAGTTGGTCTACAGAAGTGAAGTGGCAGAAAGAGAAATAGAAAGATGCCTGGCTCGAAAGACTGCTTACACAGTATGATTTTATTTTTCCCTCTCACTTCTCAGGATAATGGGGTTCCCAACTTAGTGCAGGTGCTCAACAACATCCGTGAGCTGAGCCAAGAGACTTGTGCTCCCCTCACACACTCCCAGCTGAAATCCCATGGACTTCAGTGGAAGTTTTCAGTGTGTAAGGACTGAACAGCAATTTCAGCATCCAGCTCTTGATCAGCTTTACATGTCATCAATGTTGACATTAAATACATTGATGTTCAGTCTGATTTTGAATGACTTCACATTTTCTCCTGCATTGCTCTGGTATTATCTCCTACCTAAATAAGAATTGTGTCCTATGTATAGCTATACTAAACATGATCGAGCGTAATTGTTGAAATGAAAATGAAAATTCCCTGCTTCCTTGTCCTTCCTTTTACATCTTTTGTAATAGCACAAAGTCAGCAAGGAAGTTGATCATTAATTTTACTATTTTGTTTGTTGTGAAAGCTGACTTAAGGTTGTGAGGGGTTTTTAAAATTAATTTACTTTCAGATGGCTGAATAGGATTGTTATCTTTCTCTTCCAACAGTAGCCACAGAAGGTGTGTGAAAAGAAAAGCTAGTTTGAGCAACATGATAATTATACATATTGGTATAAAACACCACATGAAGAGGATATGGAGGCACCAAGGTCCCTATTGATCATTTACACATTAAAAAAAATGCAGCTTCCAAAGCTGTGTTTCAAGTCAAATGTACTCCTTCAAGAAGACAGAATGATGTTATGCACTACAGATGTTTCTCTGGGAAGAACAGCAGGCAGCTGTTGGCATGGAAGAGAAAACAGATACCTAGACACAGATGAAAAAAACCCCAGAAGACTTCATGCCCTTTAACTGGTCTCACTTTCAGAGAGGGTACCACAGTTGCTTCTCTAATTTAGCCCAACATATCAATAGGTTTTTTTAGAATCCTTCAGTCTGGTTCCCAAAATACTTTATGAGGACTTGGTCTAATATAATAGTGAAGAACACTAAGAACCCAACCTTGCACTTAGTAAAGTAAGTTTCAGAATCCCCAGTAAGTTCAGCAGGAAGGGCATTTAAGCAAAAAACCACCAAAAATACTGCATGAATTGGGTTTAGCTGTGTTCCTGCAGTCTTTTCAGAATGCTGCTTTGGTCCCACAGAAAAAGGACATCCAGGTTGGCCCCTGCTAAGAGGGAAGACACAGCTACTGAACAATAAGCCAACACTTTGTAATGGACATATCATCTGCTCCTGTCGGACTCGGTGGTAAAGTCCAGTGGCATCAGCAGGGCCAATGTCTGTCCAAAAGCCTCCACGGGGCCAAGATGAAAGAATTAGAGAGTTTGTGAGATGGCTTAAGGTGGAACATGGACACAAATCAAGCCATTTGCCCAGAAATAAAAGATTATTCTAACATTTCCCCTGAAGTATGTTCCTTTCTTACAAGAAGCAAAAAGATGCCAGCGAGGCAATGTCACAATGTGGTTACAGCTAGAGAGGGACAGACTGCTCAGAGAGAAACACTGCACCTCTTGCTTTAGTACCTGGGCTAAGGAAGCCCACACTCAGTGTTAGGCACCTGCCATAACTAAATACAATACCATATTCAAAGGCTTACCTGTAAATCTCTGTGTTTTTCCAGCTTAAATATTATGACTTATCTGCAGAGTTAATTGGCTAAACTTTGTGCATGTGTTTATATTAAACTGTTTTATATTTAAACAGTAACAATGAAAATTTTTTTAAGAAGTGCCTTTGCAATTATACTGTACAGTACCAGTCTAAAATCAGCTTTACAGTTTAAAATAATAGGTTTTGGTGTTTCATTTCCTTCCTTCTGAAAATATCTGGACAGCATTACTTATTCATGCCTTGAAAGCAAGTAAACCAAAAACAAATATAAATCAATTATCATGATTAACCAAGGACATTACAGAGGACAATAAATGAATACGAGCACACTCTCTAAAGTCCACCAGAATTTAGTATTTTAGTTGCTGCTAATAACAACTTACCTGTGGTGTACTCAGGCTCCAAGAACAAGGCCTAGCTCAGTACCTGGGAGCAGCTGCTGCCACACAATGTTTGTGTGGCACATAGTTATGATTTTGTGCATATGTTGCCCATGCTATGTTGTTACACATCTAATTTAGAGCACTTTGAAGCAAGTGGCTTAATTATTTTCTTTTCTATCACAAAGAGGGACCAATGCAAAACAGGGTAAGTGTCTTTGTCAGAGGTCAGTGGCAGAACTGGAAATAAAGTACACACCTCCAGGAAGGCCTGACTTTAAAACCTTTCCATTAAAATGGCTTTTATCAATAGGTGATTCCACTAATGTCCATCAAATAAAGCTTCACAAAACTTTTGTGAGAGAAGAATCAAGCCTCAGGCTCATAATCTAAACACTAGATTATTCTCCCTACCTGTTATACTATAGTCCAAGCAGTTGATGGAATGACTTTTGGGATTTTGGTTTTTTTAATAGCTTATGATTAGAACTGAAACATGAATGCCCATATTTTCCTTCTAAGAAGCAGCTCCTCTGGAACCATTCTTACCAGAGCTGCACAGACCTGCTGTGAGGCCCCTCATTTTTTCCAGCTCTGCCCCCGTAAGACAACTGCAGTCCTTCAGAGCCCAGTGCATTGCTCAGTTTCAGTCTAGTTTCTCAGAGCCTTAAACCACTGATTGCTGACATGATGGATCTCAGCCCTGCACAGGAACCAACGCAGCACGTTACACACTCAGTGTATACAATATTTATGAAAGTTCTAATATAAGGATCCTTGAGTATGCAATACTGCTACTGATCCTCAAGATAGTTCTTAAAAAGTAGTTCTGCTGGAGGCACCCTTTTTTCAAGGTTAAAATGCCTGGGGAAAATAATTGTAATTTTAGACTAAGAGCAGTGCTCAGGAAAGTGACAGACAACAGCAATCACTGATCACATTTAGCACCATGCATCGTTTTTCTAAAGTCAGGATTTAATTTATTTGATTTTAGTCAGGCCTGATCCTGGGAGGGAAGGGAAGTTTCCATTGATTTGAGCCAATGTTACGTTTTACCTGTGCTACATGTAGCTTTTTACAAGTACCTCATACAAAAGAGTGAATTAGTTTTATTCTGAAACTGGGATAGACCCTTTTATATGTATCATGAATCATCCCCGTGTATTCTAAATACTACAAGTTACAGTGTGGTCCCATGGTATATAGAGCATGTATCAATGGGAAACCCTCACACTTGCTGTCAATTTGGACTGACCTAATTGACTCCAAGACAACAGAGATGAATTGTCAGTGCAGGGCCTTTCTATAGCACTGTCCCACATTGGAACACCTTGGACATTAGGGCAGAAATAAAAATATTTGTTGTTTTTACAGACTTCCAAAATTGAAATTACTTCCTTTGCTTTGCTTTAATCTGCCATTTGCAGAGCACACTGCACCAGGGTGAAAGGCACAGGCAATTTCTACTTCTGATTCCTATTTTCCCAGCCTACATTTACAGCTGAATTGCAAACCTTTGGACAGGTATTTACCAAGAAACTATGGCACACCTTTAGCCAACACCATAAACGCCACTGCTGCAGCACTAACACGTACAGCAGAAGTGGAACTGATTCCCATCCTATTTGCAATTCAGCCACACAGTAACAATGCCCCTTCCCAGTGAAATGTGAAAAATAAAACGGTCTGAAGTTACCCAGCATCTCCACACATGAGAATGTATTGGAAAAGAGGCCAAGCACAACAGCACAATTCCTTTGAAGTTCTTCTGCTTTTTGGAGTTAATTAAAAGTTGGCTGGGTGGTTTTCCTCTCCCTGTTTTCCTGAGTGTCTCATCTTCAGCCTATATGGCAGGTGTTCTGGAGCAAGTCTCAGCAGCACCCACTGGATACCCTTACTTCCTTGCATTTGCAAGTATAACTTAATCTCCTTTCAACAGTGATAGCACATAGGAAAGACTCTGACTTGGGCAGATACCAGGACAACTAAAATTACCAGACTGTATGTAGACAACAGGAATTGACCGTCAGTAACCTCAGCTGGAACACAATTACAGTAAATGCATACATACCTCCTGAATGTTTACAAATGAAGGAGTTTCTGTCAAGACAGCAGATTGTATTTTTTAATAAAGGGCTGAATTAAGTCTGTCCTAAGACCACAGTATGTGTCTAGAGCTGTCTCACAGGCCTGCTTTGTGTCCTCTGTCCTTGTTTCTAACTGCTGTGGGGTCAGGTCACCTCTCCTCATCCTCCCTCTTCCTGACCAGTGCTGAGGAGGGCAGAGCCATGGGCAGGATCCTGGTGCTGCTGTTCCCTGTTGATGAGCTTTGTGTTGAGGCACAGTAGGTTTGATAAGCACTTTAAGCAGAAGTCTGACACCACACTGAACTGGTGGAGAGCAGAAAGAGTAGATACTACTGCATTAGCTCTATTCCCAGGTTTAGTTTCTTTCAGCAACTAAAAGAGCTGAAAAGTTATAGCTTAAAAATTTGAGATGCTACTATACCTCTGACTCCAGAAACCTAGAGCCTCCAGTGCATACACTTAAGCCAGACAAGTTTTCTAAGAGGGAATGCAGATGCTCTTCTGCAGAGTTGTTGTGCACTGGGGAAGCACAGAGGAAGCCCTTCAGTCATTGCTGGGGTGCTTGAGGTGTTACATTGGAACAGCAGTAGACTTAACCAGTGAAAATAAGAATTAACCTGTATCCTTCCAATCATGATAAATATTAGGTTTCTTGCTGCCTATGAAGTGAAAAAGTGTTTCCTGGTAATTTTACAATGCAACACTGACTATCTTGCAATTAAAATATTAACACATAAACAGATCGTTGGTAATACAGCATAAACACACACAATGGCAGATCATGCTGTTATCCTGCAATTCCCTAGGATCAATTTACACAGAAAACACAGAGCTGTGTTTCATCATGAAGAAAGAGTTTTGTATACTGGAAAGAAAAACTAATCTACTGCAATCAAAGTCTTGATGTTGAAGTTCTGTTTTATGAAGTATCACTACTGTAACTAATGTATCTCTTGATCTGGTAATATAACTACCAGGTGTCTGAATACCACAACATTTTGAGTAAACAACAGAGAAATAATTTTCTCATTAGTGCCCTTTGATTTGTTTGCTACGTAATTATGACTTGGTCATATGACAGAGGCTGATACATACTTCAAAGTGCATATACATTATATTTGGTTACCTCTACTAAATGGCAGGTTTAATATTACCTACTTGTAAAGATAGGCTTTCTTTTTATTTCTTTCTAGATTAACTGATCAGGTAAAAATCAAGAATATTTAAAATTGGTTACAAAATTACCTTTATCAATCCTCTTGTCTGTTTTGCTGTGTGTACATGACTAAGTTCTGCCACCTCTGTCATTGGGAAATCTGTAAATACAGAAAGAGGAACGAGCCAAATTCTGCCATGGAGACCTAAGAAGAGAATTTTATTCTTCAAGTACTCCCTTATTCAAATATTTGAATAGAAACATTGTGTAATGTGTACTCAGGAAGCACTGTATTGATTTCAGTAGGTGTCATACAGCACTGTAAGTAATCATGCACTAAAATAAACTTATTTTTGGAGATGACATCTTCAAACTTGCTTTCTGGTATGTCAGGGATCACTTTGCTATGAGTGCAGTTGACGTTTCAAGTGAAAATAATAGTCTATACAAAAGTCTGGTGAAGAGCAGAAATAAACAGAATTCCAGACTCTGTCTGTGACATATACAGAAAAACACAAAGAGAAAAATAGTAAAGACAGATAAATGATGTGCAACATGTCTACAGTATAGTTATATTTGACTCAGAAATAATCCTCTCTAAGGAATGGTAGTTCAGTCTGTAACATGAGTTGAATAAATGTTGTTTGTAATTTGCTGCACAGTAAGTTAGTGCTGAGAAAGTAAATAGGAAGCAAAAAGGAATGCACCAAGCCAAACATGAGGTTAATTAATTCCTCAAGTTATTTGGCAGTTGTTTGGCTTAGTGGTTTTATAAAATAAAACTAAACCTGAACTAAACCCAGGACAGAAGCTGAGGAAAAAAGTGGATCTACCTATTATTATTATTCTTTACACAAAGATGAACAGAGACACAATGAAATGCAGGCACAAACACTATCTTCATCCCATTGCTAAACCCCTGCAAACTGGATGATGGAGTATCTTCTAAGCAGATCACAGAACAGAGGCAGACGGATTAACTGGGATTTCAGGCAATAGTTATTCATACATCTGGGCTATGTTTGATAATTTAACAGAAATGTTTCTTGTTGAATTACTGCTCTGTCATGATTTTCTATGTTTCTGTGTAGTAATCTCTATGACCAGCTTTTTCTCACCTTTGCCAGTGGCACTTGGTTACCTTCAACAGTAGATGCGTCTGACATCTCAAGTAAAACTACTGTAATACAAAAATGCAAAATCTGCTAATTTTCTTAGGTTTCCGTCCTGTGTAGCTCTCAAGAAGCACTTCTTTTTCTTCCCACTTCTTTCAGACAATTTCTTACGGTTTTTAGCTTGCTTTGTCTCAGAATTTGGTAAAATTCTCTCATGAATTAATAGAACTACATGCAGTGTTTTTCTGTCTGAGAAAAGTATGAACAAATGCATTCTTTGGCTAAAATAAACTGCTGCCATCTATGACATGCATAATGTAATATGGGTCAGAGCAAAAGCTATGCAGTCCATGTGGTTATTTTCTGATTCCCTTAAGGTCAATGGAATTTTGTGAAAGATAAAAGTATAGCATATTTTATACAAATATATATATGCATACACACACACACTATATATATATACACATACATATACATGTTTTGCTCATTTGGGTGGAGGAAATCACATTTCAATAATTATGTCTATAAATACTTTCTCTTTGTTAGATCTTTAACTAAGCTGTAGCATCAGAAGGATCACAAATATGATGCAGTTTCAGTATGAGGAGAATAATGCTTTCCTCATGTAAAAAAAGGGTTCTCTCAATTTGTGTGTCACTGTATGAGAATGTTAGGTGTGCCAGAATGTTTCTTGGAAACAGCTCAGAATCCATGAAACAAGAACTCAGGGAAAATGAGGTTCAGAGTCCTTTGTGTGGGATGCATCAACTGAGCACTACAGTATCTTGGAGGTGTAATTGTTTTATTTTTAATTTTTGGCAACTAGGGTCAGTGAGACTCCGGGGAGGCAAGAATGAGTTTGAAGGTACAGTGGAGGTTTATTTGAATGGAATCTGGGGAACAATCTGTGGGAGCCATTGGGACAATAATGACGCAACAGTTGTATGTCAACAGCTGGCACTTGGGTAAGTTTCAGTTCAAAATCAGTCAACTCATTTTCATGATGTTTCAGTATAAAGGACAATCTACTTCGTAAATCCTGAGGGCTTTTTGTGTTTGATGATTGCTTTTTCTGTTTGAAAGTGTTTGAATGCTGAAGTTGTACTTCCCAGAACACTTTGCCTGCTTCAGCTGCATTACACTTCAAAGGGGAAATCAGTATTTCCTCAGAAAGCTGAAGATAGGATCTGGACAGGAGCAGACCATGGCAAATGCTTTGCTTTCCAAGTGAAATGTGTGAATAGGTCAGCAAGCTTCAACAAACTGCTCTACTGGACATCTGGGAGATGTCCACAAGGACAGAATTACGTGGTCCGATCCTGATCTCACATGTCTAAGTGTCAATCAATAGCTCCAGTGAGGTTATTGAATCCATAACAATGTAAATGTGGCCAGGATTAGATTCTACATGGGCTCCTAATCACAGGAAAATTCCTAATTCTCAGGGGCAAGGGGTTATCCTAGTAATCACCCGTTGTAGTATGCCAAATGACACCTGGAACTCATCCTACGTTTTTGGCAAATGGCAACATTTTAGACATAGCCATACTGGACAGGTTGCAAGTCCCTGCTCTGTCCTCACTACTTCCCACTGCTGCCAGAATGGAGTTAATCAACAGCACCCTTTAGCATAATTTGACTGCCTTTATTGCCTTTCTAACATTTCTTTCACTCACATACTAAAGCAGTGGTTTTGCTTGCTACAAGCAGTAAGGGGCTTTTATAGCAGACTTGCACTGTGACATCCCTAATGATTATTCCACTTTTTAAGACTGCTGGCCAGAACTAACTCTAAGCTGGTTTATAATGTTCAATACTAATCTGGACACACCATGCCAACTTATAAAAATATGAGGATTAGATGAGATAAAAGTTCAGCCATCTGGAGGCTGTGATTTTGCTTATGACTTCAGCTGTCTACGTGCAGTGGCTCCTTCCCTCATTTTCATGTAAGTCCTATCTGCTTTCCATAGCCTGAACATTTCAGCTGAACGAGGCCACTGTTAGCAAAAGTAGTTCAGCGATATGGGTGGATGGTTTCATCTTTTCAACAGAAATGGCTCAAAGCTGAACCCAGGCCAAAAAAGCCCCAAGCAAACAGTAGCTAAAAGTTTGAGCTATCTTGAATGTTTGGCAGAAATTTGGATCCCCGTACCACCAGGTGAACTCAGGAGCTATTACTTACTGGTGCTTTTCAGGTGCTCCATCTATCTGTTCCTTTGATATCACCACATTTGGGCTTTGTTTTAAATTCATTGTGCTTCGCAAGGAAGAGAAGATGGCTCTACAAGTGTTGCTGTAGATTCAGCATGAGAAGGAAAGAGAGCTGTTTATAAAATGTTCTGGGTGGATGGGGATGGCTGAATAGAGAAAATTGGATGGGGGCCTGATCTAACGGAGTGTGAGGGGTTGCAGTGCCCCATCATTGCAGCTGCAATGCACGGCATTTACGGGCAGAGCGCGGTACGTCCTCATGGAGTAAAGGACAGAATAAGGGAGAAAGACCTGGTGGCATTGCCCCTCCTGGAACTGTAACTGCACTGGGCAGGTACTGTAGACTCAGCTATGGGCTGTGGACTCTGTTGATTTTTGTAGCTAAGAACTGGGAGAGCAGGAATGTAGCTGGCTCTGCTGCAACACAGTCATTGTGCTAAAATATCCCACAACAAAATGGTGAGAACTGGGTCACATCTGTTACTTTTCTTTGTGCAGAAGACAATGCTGAACTGTATGAAAATGTGATGAATTTACACTACTGAAGAAAGCCCTTTCTTTTCTAGTCTAAGATTTATATATAAGAAAATGTTCCCACTTCCCTTCCTCCCACTCTGATGCCCTATTCTGATTATTTTTACAGGGAAAAAGGCACAGCAAAACACATACCCTTTTCTGGATTAGGCCTTATTCCTGTTTTCTGGAGTGAAGTGCGTTGTCGTGGTGATGAAGAAAATATACTGTTATGTGAAAAAGACACCTGGCAAGATGGGACATGTCCTCAAAAAATGGCAGCTGCTGTCACATGTAGCTCCTCCCTAGGTAAAAAAAATACATATAGTTTTCTCAAGTCCTTATTTTATTTAAGTAGAAGTTGTAATAATGACTCATTATTAAATTAGAAAAAGATTTAAGATTTCTTGGAACAGATTATACAGATTGAATCATTGCATCATTAACTGCTTCAAATACCTCAAGCAGCACCGAGCTTAACAACTTTTTTACCTTTCCATAATCAACAACAAATTGCTTCTTTCAGATGTAGGCTGTGAGAAAGAATGAAGTAGCAAGAATTTCTGGCTGTAAAATGAGAATTGTTTCCCCACTTTTTTTTTTAATGTCAAAACAAGTATCACTAATGTTTTTAAGATATTTGATATTATTTTAATCAACATGCTAACTAAATGGGCAGGCACGCCATCAGATTTAAGGGAATGCTGCCTTGAGGAGGGCTGGGCTGGCAGAGCTGGGGAGCTGGCAATGCCAATCTCTTCAGCTGAAGCCAAATCGTGTCACTGCAGCCAGTTCTGTGCTACATATGTTTTTATCCAAAGAAGGTGGGTGCATTTTTGTCCTAAAGCTTCATTAATAATGAGCAATATTTTGATAAATGGCTTTTAAAAGAACATTTTGGTCTTAACAACCTACTGAGTAGAGGGAAGGGACAATCTTTTCAAGCTAGGGGACAAATTAAAGAATGAAAACAAGAGAGTTTTGCCTAAAGAAACTGAAAACTAGAAAAGTTTTCACATTTCTCAGGTTCTATTGCAACTAGCCTTTTAAAATACTTACACACACACATCCCCCCATATTTCATATCAGTGACACACTAATATGAAATTGGAGGAATGCCCTCAGTATTGTTGTTTTGGGTTTTTTTTTTTTATAACCAAGAATTAAATAGTAGCATTAATTGGTTGTACAGTTACACAAAAATTACTCAAATTTAAATCTAACATTTAAAATGTTAGATATGACGAAACTTTAAAACAACCTTGTTCACATTACAGCAATTAGGGGCTTTTATATGGCTTTAAACTGTTTCCATTATTATAGATTTATTCAGCAGTGATGCTTTCAAGACAGCTTCTTGGTATACCAGAAGAGAGCTACTGATTTTAAAAGACTGGAAGCAAGAAGAGAACAATACTTGCACAATTCAAGTGAGACTCCACAGTCAAAGAGATTTCACTGCTCCGACTGGATTTTCTAATGGAATGAGAAAACCCAAAGATGAATTTCTGTTTCTGTGTCTGTGACATAATTTTTGCCTCTTACTTCAGATTTTACCCAATCTTGCTCTTACTTGTAGAAAGGTAGCTCTACTGACTGATTCAGTATTTGGCCTTACAGCACTAAGTGTCTATGAATGCTCTGACATTTAGGTAATTCATGATCAATATGGTTACTTGTATGTGTAAAATTTTTCAGCTAGTGAAAGTGGAGCATAAGGAAACTCACTTTACTTTCAGGTTTTCCAACTAAGTAGAAAAAAGAAAATGTGGTTCTTCAGTGATGTCAGAGAAACCATTAAGCCATCTTCCTCTTTCTTTACTATCAGAATGATATTTTAGGATGTGAATGACCTGTTCTATATCCTGTGTTTGCTCCCAGGCCCTCTCTTCACTCCGATCCGGCTGGCTGGTGGGAGCAATGCCCACGAAGGGAGAGTGGAAGTCTACCATGGTGGCCAGTGGGGCACAGTCTGTGATGACCAGTGGGATGATGCAGATGCTGAAGTTGTCTGTCGGCAGCTTGGCCTTGGGTTTGTTTTTCTATGTTTGTTATTCCAGCAGTAAAGCAAAGCAGGAGAGTTATCAGACCCACAGCTGCAGCTAGAAGAAGTGCAATTGTCAAAAATTTGCTCCTTTAAAATCATACTGATACTTTGGAGCAGTAACTAAGTTCATTTATAGAAGATTCAGGTACAGTGACAATTAGTTTCAAGTCCCTGGAATCAGTTTTCAGTGTCATATGATAGGGCCAATTTTGTCTGTTTGGCCAGACAGATAAAGAATGCCTCAGAATACATGTTGACTTTGTAGTGAAAAACACACTACACTTCCTGTACAGTTTCAATCCAAACTTGTAGGTGAAGAAATTTTTTGACTGTTTAAATCCTTACGATCCATTTTACTGCGGAGTCTGACAGCCTCCTAGCTTTGGCACAAGAACTCTGCTTTGGCAGGAAGGATATGTTTTTTGGCATGCCTGTGAGAATCTCTCTAGATTTGTTTGAATCATGAGTCTCTGAAGATTGTCAGTGTGCATATACTGAGCTAGAGATCTGTTTGAAGTCTTGACAGTTAAGCTTGTCAGTGATTCTGTCTGAACTAAGCATGGTCCGAAATACAGCTACAGCAGCAGAACAGGGTTTTCTTGCTTCACTTTCTTAGCAGCCAGGGGGGATTTTGATACCCCACAGAAGATAAGTATTGGTATTTGCAGAAAAATGCTGCAGAGGTGGGAGACTAAGAGGAAAACTGCTGGACTAGAAAGGAAGGAGATGAGGACAATTGGGATGGAAGGCCACTGGGGTTGAAGAGGGAAAGAACTAGGAGCAAGAAGCAGAGAAGATGCTGGGTTTTATCCCATGCAGGAGAAGGGGATTATGTCCGAGACAGACTGGATGAGAACTAAGCAGGTAAATGCAGAGGAGACTGGAACAGAACTCACCTGGTTCAAGCCTGCTGGGACGACAATGAATTGAAAGAAGTGGAATTGAAGGTAGAAAGTTCTGTGGCATTAGCAGGTGGTCCCCAGAGTGTACTTGTTTTGTAACAGAGGCCTTGGGCTGCCCGTGCCACCCGAATTAGCTCAGAAGGATAAGAACTGTGGGCTAGTTAAAAATATTGTAGCTCTCCTGCTGAGCCAACATAGGAACCAACATGCTCCTCTGACATCAGATTTCCCCCCCCCAAGCTTATTTTATGTTGTATTTCTCTATTCCTGCACATTTTCAATTGGGAATACCTAACAGAAAGTCTATCTTCTTGCAGGTTTTTCCTGCTTTTGAACTGGGCTGCTATTAATAGGTTTGGGGAGTTACTAAGCTCTGCTTTGCATTTCTGTATATTAATGACAAGTGTAATGCTCTTAGCCTGCCTCCTTACTGATGATACTAAAACTTTTTATTACTTATATTTAATCATCACGAACTGCAGTTCTGTTTCTAATTTGATTTGTTTTTCTGAGTAAATAAATGGTATTAAGATGGTGCTAAACCTGCTAAGTCTTTTTGAAATATGTCTAGAGATTTACAGAATTTCTCAAGCAAGATGTTACAACAAACATGCTAATTAATATGAAGTGAAATCTTACCAACAGTGGCAGTAGACCAGTTCTGAAGTACTAAAAATAATCTAAATTTGCGTACTGTTAATCCATCTGGAAACATGCCAGAAACTGTAAAGTAAAGCTTCTCAGTAAGTAGCTTCCCACACCCCTTCAACTTTTCTGTAGCACTCCTATAAAACTCCAGATTATGAATCTACCATTAATAGGTGGAAAATAATGATAATGCCTTTTATTATTTGGTTTCCTAAATAATTTTTGCTTGACACAAATTCCCCTGGTTATAATGATGGGATGTATTGTCTCTGCCTAACTCCAGAGACTCTTACTGGAATATGGTATAAATTGTAAAAGCATTCAGAGCAGTCCATCATTATCTCTCTGATTTCAGCCAGCTGCTTAATGAATAAGGATTTTTTTCTTTAATATTTTCTATACATTTCTGCCAGCAATTTGATCAGATACACTGGAAAAACAAGATGCTTTTTTAGTTAATTTAAACCAATGCTTTAGATAGGTAAATCATTATAGTCCAAAATGTAGACATTTCAATCTTGCCATTTCAAACTAGAGTGAATATAGGAACAGAGAAAACAGTGAGTGGAAAGAAACTGAACCATGGCAAACATTTATATATGAAAGACATGGTATTTTAAACAGAATTGGAAAAATCCTGATAGATGATAAAGGGTTAAACACTGCATAATTTCTGTAATTCTAAAACAATGGAGTGTTTTGAATCAACACAATTTTTTCTGCTCAAAATCCATCCTGCTGACAGAGAATATACCCCATACAAGGCTAGTCATTGGTCTGCTTCCTGTTCTTATTTCTATTGCTGATGGGTGATATGACACTTGTCAAGTCATTTCAGATCTCTCTGCTGTGGTTTTCACATGACTAAATGGGGAACAAACACATTATCTGCCTCATCTGGGTATTTGATTAATGTGCTTTGAGGACAACAGGTGAAAGTCAGTTTAGAAATATATATTGGATTTTTTTTTAATATATAGATATTAAATGAATATGAAAATTAGAATCCTCATACCCAAGCTGTACATCTGTAATCTCTACTAGCGAAGTTAAAAGTCAAAGGCACAGGAAAGGAAAATCTCCAGCTTGCTTCCTTCTGACTGGGTGCTCCTTGCATTTCCACAGGGGTGTTGCCAAGGCGTGGAGCCAGGCCTACTTTGGAGAAGGCTCTGGCCCCGTTTTGCTGGACGAAGTGCGGTGCACGGGAAATGAACTCTCGATAGAACAGTGCCCGAAAAGCTCCTGGCGAGAACACAACTGCGGCCACAAAGAAGATGCTGGCGTTTCCTGCACACCTCTCACAGGTACTTCAGGCAGCAATCATCACATGGGAAAAAACGGGACAAAGGCAGAGTTCACAGCTCTGGGAAGAACTTCTAAAGTTTGCAGAGGCCCAAAACACGGACCGGATGCAGTACAGGCAATGTTACTGATTCTGCTTTAGAACAATAATGAGATCTAAGAAACGCTGAGCCTTGTTTTTGTTTTCCCCTGTTACTGGCACAGATGGTGCACTGCGGCTCACAGGTGGGAAGGGCAGTCACGAGGGCCGCCTGGAGGTCTACCACACAGGGCAGTGGGGCACGGTCTGCGACGATGGCTGGACAGAGCTGAACACGCAGGTGGTTTGCTGGCAGCTGGGATTTAAGTAAGATTACTTGATATTGGGTATCTGACTCTGTGACTTGACCGTGATGACAAACAGTTACATGAACCCTACATGGACCCTATTTTAAGAGCCTGCTTTTTAACTTTTAGTTGAGTGCTTCAAAGAAACTACCAAGTTAAAATCCATTAAAGCCTGCTTCCCTCACTTTCACAGAGGTATTTAGTCCTTCGTTTAGGTATAAAAACCTTCAACAAGTGTGATTTAGCAGCCTTTATTCACCGAGTTCCTTCCAATTCTATTTTTTGCTGAGATCAATGCATGCACTATAGAGAAGAACTGATTTTGTTTTCTATTTTGCCTATAAAAGTTTGATTCTTCTAAATCTTTGCTTGTTGTTCAGTCATTATTAAAGACAGACATTTTCACGGTGTGAGTCCTTCTGCACTACCTCAGAAAATCCCACAGCCTGGCCCTGGAACAGTTACGTACTGAAAAGTATTTTAGAAAAATCCCATTCGTTTCATGCATTCAGTCTTCCCTACTTTTCCTACTGACCCGTGGCTACAAAGATACACTCTCAGTAGGTGATTGTTGTCTTGCCTTCAAACTGTAACAGATGATATTCAGAAAAGGATTTTGTCTCAGACTGTGACATTTAAATGTATACAGAATACTAAGAACAAGCTTAAAGCCTCAGAGTCATTGAGCCTCAGAGCCAGCCATATGCTTGGTTGAAAAGCAGCCTTAAATCAAAGGTATTACATTCTTAAGTTTGTACTAATGTAACAGTAATTCCTTAAAAAAAAAATTACTGAAGAGGCAGCATATGGTGCTGTCATTGAATTTAATGCTAACTGAACCTGCTTAGTGAGAATACTTGAGAAATCTTTCTTTCCTCAGGAATATCACTTTCCTTTCTCGTGCTTAAGCATCACGTGTCCTCTGATCACTGTGGACCAAAACATACCTCTGTGTTGTGCAGGTATGGGAAAAGTGCAGGCATGGAAAAAGAGAGCTCCTCAGAAGGAAGCTCGGGGCCCATCTGGTTGGATGATGTGATCTGCTCCGGGAAGGAGACAAACCTTTTGCAGTGCTCCCGGCGGGAGTGGGGGAAGCACGACTGCAGCCATCAGGAGGATGTCAGACTCACCTGCCACCCAGAAAACGACAGCCACAAGCGCTCATTTGGTAAGGAAGCTCTTTGCTAAAGCCACAGTATGAGTACTGATGTGGACACAGATCCAACCAAAGTACAGGATACTTAAGGATTCTAAAAATCCTAGTATTTGTCAGATGGGTACAAGGAAAGAAGAGGAAGGGACAAAACCTTACTCTTCTCCTGAAGATTAAAGGAAGTAATCAAGTTTAGTTTAGAACCTAAGCATCCAGAACATTAAAGCTCAACCCAGATTTGCAAGGTAACAAAGTCACATTCCAGAGGTGCTGTTCTCTTCGTCTCCACGAGATTTTTGGACCTATTCAGCACTTCCTAATGGTATGCCTGATTTTACATGGCACTTCTCAACATCCAAGTAGCTTGGTGTCAAATGCAGGAGACATACCTGAGCACTGAGAAATACAAATCAATAGTACATCCTCCTATGGCTTTGCATTCAGGCAATCCAAAACAAGCGATATGGAGAAGATGGGAAGTTCAGAGATAGCAAGAAGGAAGGGTGAGAAGCATGAAATTATTTCTGTGTTACTATTGCCTATCATTTACATTGTGTCTGGGTGAATTGGCCTCACTTGTTGACCAGGACAGAATGATACTACACACTCAGATAAGAGTCAGTTCCAATGTCAAAAGCCTACAAACTTGTATGAAAATAAAGAGAATAAAAAGACTGATAAGAAATTATAGAAAAATACCAATTACACAGTGAAACTGTAGAGCCAAATTTAAACAAATAAATTTCAAAGATTCCTAAATCGACATGTAGATAATTAAACAATAATTCTGGCTATGATATATGCACAGTAGAAACTACAGGGGAACAATGGGTTGCACAACAATTCTGGAAAAGTTTCATTTTTACAATTTGCTACACCGAGTGTGTAGCTTGTCAGTATGTATCCTTTTAGAAAATTGCTGCCAATGCCATTTAGCTTACCCAAGAATATTTCACTTGAATTTGAAATTGGTATTATATGCCTGTTTCCTGGAAATCACAGACTGAAGGTTTATCCCACAATCTACAACATGGATTTACTGCACAATGTTGCTCCTTGTTACAACAACATTCAGCACTTCCATATGTACCTTTTGAGTCTCTCCCTCTTTACAGGCTTATTCTATATAGCCCTCTCACCATCCAATGAATGTTTTATGTTGCAGTACATATATCAAATCCTATTTGTTAGAAAGAATTTTCTCAAACCAAAAATAACAGGAATTCAAACCATGACTGCTGTCCTTACAGATGCAAACCATCTGTGCCGCTTTGCTCAGATTCCTGTAAAATATCTCTGCTGAAGAAGTCTGGTTCAGTTAAATACATCCATATGGTAACATTCTCACATCCCCACTACCAGAATGCTATAATAATCCTGTGCTCATAAATATATATATGTTTTCTAAACCACAAGAAGATGAGATAACAATAAAATATTATTAGTGTTCCATGCCTCTATCTGGTTAATAGAAGTATAATTCTCACCTAAGTTGTATTCTTCCAGATCACATCAGTTCAACAAGAAAATAAGATGGTTTATCTGACATTTCCTAGAACACTTCTGATTGGAAAGTGTTGTTACCATTTACTTCCCAGTATTTGAAAAAGCAATTTTTTCCCTCTAAGGATAAATTCAGTGGAAAAAAAAGAGAAATTAGCAGATGATAGGACTTAAGGAAACACAGATATTAAGGAACACTAAAAAGGAGATGGAATACACTACAATAATGACATTTGTTTAGTAAGATCATGACAGTGTAGGTAAACAGAATGTTGGTGAAGTTAATTCATGTAACTTTCCAGACAGTATGAACTCCAACACAAACAATATGCTTTAAATTACATCAGACGCAAGACTTGGATTTCATCTTCAAATGTCTGCCTACTCATTTAATGATTTAGGCCAGATTTAACTAGTGCTGACCAGATTTGTGTTTGATATACAAAAGTTATTCATACCCTAAACTAATCTGAATTAAATATCAAATGCAGATCTCTCAAAATACTGCTTTACGAGTGCAATTAAGTAATTCCTCATCCTCACATATTTAGGAAAGATTAGGAACAGGTTAGAAAAATGAGGAAGAGTCTTTTCAATTATTCTAAAAAGCAACTCTCATGAGTATATTAAAGATTATAAAGGATGCCATACAAAAAGATTTAGAAGGTGATTCTCCCTTGAACATTATAAAGAGGCCACAGAGGAATTCATAACTGTTTTAAGGGTATTTGCATTGCTTGCAGGCGATAGAGGAATTTCAAAGAAAATAAGAATTAAGTATATACTTTGCCTAATGAGTCAAAACTTAACTACAGGCCAAGC
Source organism: Promerops cafer (assembly GCA_013398275.1). Lineage (NCBI taxonomy): Eukaryota > Metazoa > Chordata > Aves > Passeriformes > Nectariniidae > Promerops > Promerops cafer. Next base: position 501,254 of record VZSE01004138.1, on the reverse strand, counting down.
ACTGCAGAAACCATGATCAACTAAGTCTGACTAATCCACATAAGTGAAATTTCTTATTATGAATATATCTGAACAAATAAATTCAAATAGCTAGAAAAATAATCTAGAATAACACGCTGCAGAACAATATGCATAGTGATAAGGAATAGTTCCAGTTCAACACAATGCTGCACTATTTTTGCTGAGACAGTGGTTGGGAGGAGCAGCAGTAACCATGGGTTTATGAACTGAGATACAGTTAAATTCCCCCATAAAGTTTCTGTAAGAACACCTGTCCACCATATATCGTTATTGGATCAAAGGTATCAGAGGCATTTTCTACCATTTGTATAGAATTGTGGTCAATTTCTGAACTATGTCACATATTGGCATGGAATGAAGGAACCAGCTGAAGAGTAAAGTACAGTAGTACTTAGTATTTGTCTTGTAATTTGTACAAACTGCTTCTTTTTGCCAGCCAGGAAGAATATGACTACTTTAACCACTGATATTAAGCTCGTTGAACGTAAATATCAGTTGTACTGAATATAATGAAAATAACTAAAAGTACCAGTTCTTGCTTCTGTTGCTGTGAGCTGACAGCAGTAATTTATTCCCAGGTCCTCCCATCAGGCTGATGGATGGTGAGAATAAGAAGGAAGGACGTGTGGAGATTTTTATCAATGGCCAGTGGGGCACAATTTGTGATGATGGATGGTCTGATAAGGATGCAGCTGTAGTCTGCCGACAGCTTGGCTACAAGTAAGAGAACTCATTAAGCTGTTCCTCAAGTTATGTTTTCTGTATCTAAAAATCCTAAGTTTCTGCAACCAAATACCACAAACACATCTCATAAGATAATATATGTCTTCTAAAACTTGTCAGTTTGGCATTCTTTCAGAAAATGTAATCCTACTATTTGTATGAAGAGTAGTAAGGCTACGTCTTCAAAAGGAATATTCGTTAAGTAGCATAACTGGGAATGGGAGTGATAGCATTCAAAAGTGTGTCAGCCTGACTGGCAACAGAAATACAAGTTAATGTGAGTTATTAAATGTTTTTCATTAGAAGTTAAACACTCCAAATTATTAATCTATTAATTAAATACAAAATTTTAGTTGTATATTCCTTTCAAAACCAGGTCAGTGTCCACTGTGACAAGGTGTGGATATGATGACTGCAGATTCAGATACAGGCACACCAGCTACTGAATTCCTAATTTAATGGAGTTTTTTCCTTCATTTACTGATCTGGCTAGATTTGATGTAGCTCGAAGATCTGATGAAAATGTTACACAAGGGATTATGGCTACAGCCTGCATGACAGTAATTTGAAGAAGCTTCATTTAACACAGGAACAGACCTGACAGAACAAACCCACCCTGTAATTAAAACCACTGCAATATATGTGTCATTTTTGAAAGGAATCACTTAATCAGGCTTACATCACTCATCAGCATTTTTCTTCTGGACACCCAAGAGCAGCAAAGATATACCAACTATAGGGCGGACATATAAATAGCAATACTAATAAGACTTGAAAAATATCCAGAACACTAGTGAAATACAACAGGAAATTAGTGAAATGTCTTCTCCAAGTGTACCTATAAAGAAATTTGAGCTGAAGAAATACAAATCATATTAACTGTTTGTTGTATCTAACAATGTGAAGTTTGTCCAACCAAATATCATCACATTATGTCTGAACACATAATATATGCCTTCTAAAAGCTGCCTGGTATTCATTACTAAAAGCCTTTTTAAAAGTAGTACTACACTATAGTTTTAAAACTTGACTTACAAGTCAAGATATCACTCTTACAAGTTACCTAACTTGTAAATTCTAGGATAGGTGTCCATCTATCCTAATCCACTGGATTTCCTCATTAACAATATCATGAATAATGATAATAGTGCATGTGAAAAGCTAAGCATTGTTATTGTGCATGGCCCTTGGTGTGAGAGAACTGAGAGGGAAAGACCTGAAGCCACTTCTCTCCACAGACAGATCTGAGCAGGCAAAAAACTTGTTTCTCTGAGGGTTATCAGTGCATAAATAGCAGGCTTGGAAAGCAGCAATTAAGGGACACATGTTTGTTAGGTATGCACCAAAGCCAGTTGTAAGAGCTCGTTCCAGCATGTAACAAACACATAGATGTAACATTTGTACCTTCAGAGATCTCCCAATCATATGAAATAATTTCCTCTATTAAGCTGCACTCCTTGCTCAAGAACACCATGATATTTTTACATTTGTTTCCATGATGTTCTTCAGTGGGGGTTGGTTTTGGTTTTCTGTGGTGCTGTTGGTTGCTTGGTTGGGTCTGAACAGCTTTCATTCCCATTATCAGCAAATTGAGAGATTACTGATGCACAGTAGGAGATAGACTGCTTTCATACCAAGATAGGAGGAAGGAGGTAGTGCCCTTATTCAGTGACTGATAAGATTCTGGAGAGACAATTCTGTACTAAACTGCAATAAATACTTCTCTGAGGAAGGATAAGAATACTGTGGTGATTCACAACAAAGTAGTTTTCAATATCCTGAGGAACTTTAGAACAATGCCCCAAAGCAGAAACTTTGTTATTTGACAGAGATACCAAAACCAGGTAAGAATTTACAATGAGGGCCTGTACTGTGTCACTGTGTTGTAACAGCAAACATGTTGTAACACAGGTATCAGAGAGTTGGACTTACTTTTTTTTTGTGGTTATCTGTAATCAGAGTATCCCTCACAAAAGAAAAACATTTGGAGCAAGAGTCATACTATTTGGGACTGCCAAGACAAATCATAGTAAACTCATTAGGCAGAGATTGTCCTGTATGGGTTCCAAAGGCAGTTAAGGCTTTGGATTATCTGCAAATACCTCCTAACCATAGAAATTGAAAATGTGTAATGACAGTTGCCCTTGTGGTATCATCTCTCACCTAGTGTTTCATGAGCTTCTCTTTCCTGGCTTTTTACAATTTCTGCATTCTAACCAACGTTCCCTACTTGGAAATCCTGCCCACCTACCCTTCAGTACATAGTAAAATAATCCACCCAGGCAAAGCTATCCACGTGCAAGTTTCAAAAGGGAGGAAGCTCCTGGATTACTTTCATGTTTCAGTTGCATGGTTGTGGCAATTGAGAGCTGGTTCAGTTTGAGCCAGCCACACTTCTACTGTGACAAAGCTTTGAAAATGGTTTGACAAATCAGGATTCCTCCCCAACAGAGCAAAACCAGCTCAAGAAGGGATGTAAACTCTTCATGCCATTCTCACCTACCTTCCTCAACACTGCAGGTATTAAAGAGGTACAAAAAGAACTGTAAAGGGAGAGAAATACTTTCTTGCCTAATACATTTTCATAGTCAAATTCTCTTTCTCTGCTCCAGCATTTCATCACATCTGCAGTTACAGTGCTGTATGCACAGAAGCAATACCTTACAATATACAATTATAAAACATCCTTTAAAATGGAAACCTGTATTTTAGTTATCTGGAATTCCATATATCCTTATCCCAGTAAAATGTTGGTAAATTGCTCTTAACCAATAGGTGAACTTGTAGTTCAGGCACACTTTGAGGTGTCTGTGGCTTCCTGCCCCACTTCTCTGTATAGCCAGTTGGGTAGTCTCTCACTCATAATTCTTTTTGCCTCTTAAACCATATACAACAAAACATCTATTTATAAATTAAGAAGATTACCTTAACTAATTAATGGTAATAATCTATCACAGGAGTTGCCAAATGAGATGCTTAAATGCTACACAAGCACCAAGTACTGGGCTCCTCCCAAGAACAGGGGGGTGCAGACACTGAACTGGTCTCCAGTCACATGACATTTTCAGACCTCAAATAGGGGGTGCCCTGTAAAAAATGACAGGATAACAAAGTATTTTAATAACTACTAACAACTGATAGGTCTGTACATCATGGCTCCTACTGCACCGCAGGTATATTGTATTTAACAGGCCCATCTTTCTGAGGGAATCAGACCTGAACAAATTATTTTTAGCTTTCACAGATGCTGACTTTATATAAGGATTAAAGAGATTATGAAAAAGCAGCTTTCACATATTTTGTTTTATGGCAAAATGTAATGCTGATACAACGTAAAATACCCTGCACACTGCTTTCTAACCAGATACAACAAAGCAGTTTTTAAAAATTAATGAAATGTAGCAATTTTGTCCGTTTTATTTTTTCTACATACCAGAATAAGAGAGGTGGTGAGAAGGTGGTTGTTATCAAGTGAAACAGTGACAGGGTTTGGAATGAAACCTCAATGTCTTTGACTACTCACTTGGAAATTTGAGTAAAATGTAGAATAATGCCTCAAAATGTTTTATAATAAAAACCCATATGCTCTGTTTGCAGAGGTCCAGCTAGAGCAAGGACAATGGCCTATTTTGGTGAGGGCAAAGGCCCAATCCATGTGGATAACGTCAAGTGTACAGGAAGTGAGAGATCCTTGGCAGACTGCATTAAGCAGGACATTGGGACGCACAACTGCCGGCACAGCGAGGACGCGGGGGTCATCTGCGACCACCTGAGCAAGAAAGTCCCTGGGAACAGCAATAAAGGTGAGGCCCTGCCGTGAGGGGCAGACTGACAGGTCCAGGTCATGGCAGGAAGAGACAGACTTAACAATCCCACCTCACGGAGGAAAGTTTTATCACAAACAATCATAGAACAAAAGGGGTGGGAATCCTCTCTGCTTACAGAGTGAGCTTCTTCTTTGCAGCTGCACAAAGGAAACACCAGGACTACTCAATCGATACAGGGTATTTGTCGCCATGGTTTACAGCAGCCATGTTCATTAAGCTGCTTGAGGGACATGATGCAAAAACCTAAACAGCTCCTTTCAGCTTTTCAAGGTACTGGTTATCCTCAGATAAGACCTGAGGCCAAGGTCTGCTTCCACTTACAGGAAGTAAGGAAGAGCCCTATAAAACCCTACATGTGAGAAGCAAATGTGTAAATGACTCTGATCATAGTCAAAAGAACTCAGCTACAAAGCATTTCTAAGTCTTGAAATAATTCAGTGTATTTTTCCCAGTCAAAACATCTCAGCTCTAAAGAATTTCTGAGTCTATTTTCCCCAATCAAAATTTGCATGTTAAAAACTGCCACGAAACACAGAATAACTTCAACCTTTACATTTTTTTTGAAGTTAACGCTCATTGAATTTTGGCTACTTCTCATGTTGACTTTAATGCTCTCTACATCTCCTTTTCTGGTTTAGATTCTCTTGCATCTGTTTGTGGGCTGAGGTTACTCCATCGTCGACAAAAGCGAATAATTGGTGGGAAAAATTCTTTACGGTAAATAATTGGTAAAGATAAATAGTTTTAAATATAAAGCTTCTAGGACATGTATTTGCCATAAGTGGTTTGCCAAATTTACAATTTTATTGTAGGCTTGTTGTTTGATTTTCTTTTGAGTTGTCATGATGTAGGAGTAGAAATATACCCAAAGCAAATTTGGCAGGAAATTAAAAAATATTAATTGATAAATACTTACAGTATTAGTTGAAAATCTGTAGATGCTTGTGGGTAAAGTACTTGAATGGGTTAAATTTTTAACTTACAAAGCAGCTATCTTACTTTTATCAGAGGATATCTTGATATCAGGATGTACACTATCAAAACAGAGCTATGGATGTAGTACAAGGTTTTAAATGCCACCTACACCAAAAAAAAAGGCCTGGGTATGATTCACTGTCTAAGACCTTATTTTCCTTCACAAAATAAGCCTTGATGATAAAAAACCTGTTCAGCTAAAAAACCTGGAGGCACTGACTTTTTTAACAGTTGTGACTAAACATAAAAAATATATATTCACACAATCTTACAAAAGGCATTGTAAAAAATACACTACCAGCATCCTTACACATCACTGTGCAACCTATTTCAAAGTCCATGCACAGCACTGATCAATCCATTTCTAAGACACTGCCCAGGTGGGGAAGCTTCAAGGAACAGTAACAAGTGGGAACCCAGAAAAAATATTTGAACACAGCCAGATAAAGTGAAGTAGGATGACTTACCTTAGTAAACAGACAAATGAGATAACAGATAATGCACTGCACAGGAAGAGACTGAGAATTCTTGTCTCACAATAGGTGTTCTAAGGACACTTGCTGAAATGCAATGGTGACAAATAATGTATTGCACATTTCAGTCAGAGCAAGGAAGCTGGCCTCATCATAAATCAGTACAGGAATGTTAGATGAAGCAAAAAGGTGAGAAAAACCCAACAGGGCATGCAGAAATGCTTCAAAATCAAGAAAGGGATCCTATGTATGTATCAGAAAAGGACTCAATGTCACAAGAAGTCATTAAGACAAACAACTTCAGAAAATTTGAAAAGAACGGGATACTCACATATGTACCAGCACATCCAAAGCTGTCTGAATCACCTCATTTTAGAAAAACATATTAAATCCTATCTTCCAAAACTGAGAAGTGTCTAAATTGTTTTATTCTTTCTGGGAAGGAAATTCCTCCACCTTACTTTAAAACGTTTGGCACTGGTAACTCTGAGATGTTGGACTAGATGACCCCTGGCAGCTCTTGTTGTCCAGCACACCCATTCAAGCTGACAGTACTCAGAAAACACTCAGACTACCTGTTGCTTACTCTTAGATGCTGCTGTTACTTACAGGTGCGTCTCTCTGCTTTCCCCTTCTCTGTCTCCTAATCTACTAAACCAGCAAAAAAAGAATCCATCCTGTATTCATAGGTATACAAATATGAACAGATCTACTATAAAAAACAGATAATCACAGGCTGAAAAAAAGTGCTCCTCTATACTTCAGACTTCTACACTTGCTTTACACCTCTTGTTTTGCCAGCTTCCTCTCTCATGAAGACAGGGATGGATGCTGGGTTCAGTTTTTCAAGAAATTCCCCTTTTCCCTCCCCAGTTGACAGGAAATTTCTGGTTTGTTGACTTGGACGGTATTTGGCGAGAAACCCACAGAATGTATTTTTGGCCCAATGAATGCAATCTGAGAAGAGAAAATTCAAATAGCTGAATTATGTGGGAGGAAGCACTTAAGAGTGCCGGATGCTCAAATTCTCTGTAAAGTAATGTGGACCACTGTTAAACGGAATTCTGAATGTTGCCAGGATATAAAATATTCACCACCCTTAATAAACAGCACATTTTGTAAGTAGGCTGTGTCAGTCAAAGAAAGGCAAGAGGATGCACACTGCAGGTAACTGAGCAGCCACCTGAGTTCCCCACTGCTGTGCCCTGAACACCGTGTGTCACTCCTGCAGGGGCGGCTGGCCGTGGCAGGTGGCACTGCGGCTGAAATCCTCTCACGGTGACGGGAGACTCCTGTGCGGTGCTACTCTCATCAGCAGCTGCTGGGTCCTCACTGCTGCACACTGCTTTAAAAGGTGGGTCTCTCTTCAGTAGTGCACTGTGTTTTAAACTGTTTTGTTGTTCTGGGCATGTGCAAAACCATTACAGTTCAAGCCCATGGAAAACTGTTCCAAGAGTTGGCCTTTGGTTTTAAAAAACCCTACCACTCAACCTCCTTTCCCTCAAACAAACAAAACACCCTAATGCATTGAAAATATTTGGGTGTTATCATTCATGTGATTTATATTCACAACTTCAGCATTTTCATGAAAAAATATAGACAACACTTCTGAAATTTAACTTTCTGTTCCAACAAAAATACAGCTTATGGCTTTTAGATTATAGCGAAGACAACTGAGCAGACACCAAACATAGGGACTGTAATATTTCAGATTAGATTTGGTAACAACAGATCTTGGCAGTGATAGACATTTCTACTGTATCACAGCCATGACTAAATGCAGGACTTCACTGCTGATGAGGTTACTGAAGTATAAAAGCATCAACTTGCACAATATAAGGAAGCTAATCTAGTGATTAGTGATTATTTCACTAATAATGGGCTGGTAAAAAAGCATAGAGGAGCACTACAATTTTGAGGGTATTTGCTAGAACTTGCTCAAGTGAGCTGCAAATGTTTCAAATTTTGATTTTGAGTCTTTCCTTTTGCACACTAGTAACTAAAATGAAGAGTCAGATACACTTTTACTCAAATCCAGAGTGTATTACCTTTGCTGAGCAGCAAATGCACATCTTTTCTTATTTCCTGAAATCACAAAGGACTTTCCCTGGTAATATTTCAAGCTGAAATAGTAAAAAAAACTTCCTGCTATTTCAACTGATGTTCTAGGTGCTTCTCCAGAACTATGGAAGATCTTTAGTTGCTTTCATCAAAATTCATAGACAATGGCTTCCTATTTCCCTGTTCATTATCTCTGCAGCGATTACCAAGGATGCTGCCTGAGGGTCTTGAGAAAGCCTTTGATTACAGGCTAGAAAACTGAATGTGGTGCCAAGGAGTGCCAATTTTGGACACTCTGCTGAGCACCCACAGGATGGGGCAGCAGCAAGGCTGGAGCAAAGTATACTGTGGTACTTCCAGATTGGTGAAGCCACTCGAGGGGCTGTCACAGGCTACCCTGAAACTGTTACCCGTGGTCTCGGGGACCAAAGTATTGTTTTGTCCCTCAAGTTGTTCAAACTGCAATTAGACCTAAGCATGCAGCTGCAACACCCTGTGGATGCACTACTGTTCACTGTAAATGAGGGAAGCCTTTAACTCTAAGCTGGCTTTGGACAGGCTGGGCTGAACTTCCAAATGATCTCAGAGTGATTTTCAGGGATAGGTTTCCAAGAGCTATCTATAGATCAAGTGCCTTCTTCACATATTTTCCGCAGATGGACAAGAGAAAGGCCAGTATAACACTTCTCATATCCTGGAAATTGGAACACTGCTTAAGTAACCAAAGTGGGGATAAAAATCAAGCATAATTTTATGCATGATTATTAGAATTGTTCACCAGTACTACAGGGGAATTACTGGTTTCTATACTTTCACAGATACATAATTTTAGATAAAATGGTTGAAGCTATTTTTTGTTTTATAATCTACCCTTGTCTTGAGTTATTCTGACAGCTATAGCGAAATTGGAAGGTCTATACAATTAAAAAAAAAATATATCTGGAGAATTAGAAACATGAGGCATGGGAAAAACCCCTTCATGTATCCTATACAGGTCATCTTTGCATGAAGGGATGTTTGTTCACAGCCTGCATCTCTCTCTCCATAAAGCCTAGAAGTGAAATTTTGCCCATGGAAGACCTGAAGGATTAGACAAAGAAAGCTTTACAGGCAACCAGGAATGCAACCCACAACTAGAAGTGGTACAGCTATCTACTGTGCAGTTCTGTACTGTAAGAACTGTAATGTTCCTGCTTTGTCTGCTGCTTCTCAAGCAGGCTTTAGCAGGCTATGGAGACCAGAACATTGCTGGATGGTATAAAAAGAACAGGCGTAGGTTAAAAGGTGATGGGACACTGGGGAGTATTTTCTGCAAGCATATTCAATTTCCTGTTAAAGGCTATTAAGGAAAGGGAGAAATAAAGGGAAATAAAAGGAAAAATATTTCTGTTAGCTTAGCCATATTTTAAAATAAATACATGTACCCAACAGTACTCCCTTGTTTGCATTTTGCCTGGGAAGGGGTGTGTATCCTGTAATACAAAAGTCTTCAAAGGCATGCACAGAAAATTGTTATTTCAGCCACAGTAGTAATCTCTAATGTATTTACCATTTAGTCCACGATGTGAAAGAAACTGGGATTATATCAGATGCAAAACAAGCCTAAGATTTACAAGCCTCCTGTCAGTTTGACAATAGGTGCTTGTGATGCACAAATGCTTTGTCATCCTTTCTGAAGTTATACTTCAGTTGATGTAAGAGGTTTTTATTAAGTTACCTAAGCCTCTAAAGTTCCTCAGCCACAAAAAGTTCCTTCCACAAAGCAGGCCTGAACACTGTTTTCGTTCCAGTAATTATTTGGAACATCATGATGACGTCAGTACTCAGGTTGTCATTGCAATTACTGGCAGTCTGTGTTACCCTTACTAAATAAATTTATAATGCACACCTTGTACATTTGAAGTGCCAGTCATAGCAAATGGCCAAAAGAAAATTGCCTGTGAATATATTCAAAAAGAACATGGCACAACCTGAAACCTCAGAAGAAGGTTTTTATATTCTTTAGGACACGCTAAAATGTCAGTGTAAACATTTGAGAAAGCATTTTTGCTCTTTAAAAAAATCTTTTGGTATTTCTGTGAACAATAAAGAAAGTGATGAACTCTGTCAGCACGCTCAGGATGTGACTTTGCCTGAGCCAGCCCTGTTTGTTTTCACCTCCATCTCAGGTATGGCAACAACACTCGCAACTACGTAGTGCGGGTTGGAGACTATCACACGCTGGTGCTGGAGGAGTACGAGGAGGAAATCGGAGTCCAGGAGATCGTGGTGCACAGGGAGTACAGGCCTGACAGCAGCGACTACGACATCGCCTTGGTGAGGCTGCAGGGGCCCGAGGAACAGTGTGCAAGGTTCAGCACCCACGTCCTACCTGCCTGCTTGCCACTGAGGAGGGAGCGACCACAGAAAACTGCTCCCAACTGTTTCATCACTGGATGGGGTGACACAGGTAAAACAACTTCCATGCACCAATCTGGTTATCTGAGGCTGCTCTAAAAAAAAATCTCAAATAATTAAAGGAAGAAAATGCTCAAAATGAAAGCATTTCACTCTTTTTTAACATAGGGGAATATTTTCTCTCCTGATCATTAACCAGGAATGACAATATTTTGTTTACTGATTATAGTCTGTATTTGGAAAGCAGTGATTAACCACGTCACTCTAAATCACAGACCTTGTCAGTAAAGTGGCCTCATTAAGACTGACAAGCAGGAATAAAAAGCTTATTTGTGGCCAGGCACACCCTGCACAGCAGCTTATCACCCCCTGCCTCAGAACATAACTAACAGCTGTAACACATTTAAGGTTTCAAAGGTAAGGACCATGAATATTTTAATTTTTAGAAAGGTTATTTAAATTACAATACTTCAACAGAAAAATGAATGGAAAATATGCACATAATAGAATTTCAAATAACATTTTCGTGTTCCTTGTTACCACCGACATTTTCAACCAGCTTTGATTTAAATAACAGAACGTCTTGCCAAAATTTACAAGAGCCTCAATGCAATCTGCGCTCCAGGCTTCTACTTGCTTTTTTCGGTCAGTACAAGCTTCTTCCTCTTCAAAGGTCTTTGCCCTTTAAATGTTTCACAAATTAATAACCATGTTTTATGTTTTTGTGGTGCTGAACACAGTGCAAGACAGCAACCACACTTGAGCCTTTGTTCCAGTGACTCAGTCAAACTGGCAAGGAGACAAGGCACGGCCAAGTATCCGCCCCTCCTCTTTACATGCACTAATCTGTGTGCACAGATGTTGGGGTCACTGTACTACAATAAACGAGAGAGACGTGTAGGGTGGGTTTTTTGCTAAAAACAATTGTTAATTCATTGCCTAGCTCTGTCTAGCCTTTTTACATAACTCACTCAAAGTCCTGCAATACTCTTAACTTAGGACATCTGTTTCAGGAAACACTAACCACTGCAGTAATTGGCTTCAATTTATGGTAAGAAATGACATCATTGCAGTACCTCAGCTGACATTTCACACTTACTATATGAATCATAATTACTTCACAAGTTACAACATTTTACTTAAAAAAAGGCAAAACCAACACTGGCTTTCCCTTCCCATGCTTCCATCTGAAAGAGGTGCAAGCTTTAGGAAAAAAGTAGAAAGATCCATTTGAATGCTCTACTTGGAAGCCACCAGAAGATGCAGCATGTGTTCAGGCTGAGCTACACTAGATTTGAACTGGTGACATAGAAATGAAGTATTTCTACTGCTTTACTCAGCTGCTCAAGACTCCCAAAAAGTGCTTCCACATGGAGGTATTAAAGGGTATGTTCTTCTGTAGAAGACACAAAGTGCTCAGAATAAACCAAACTCCAGCCTTGGAAACATCCAGAGAACACGCGCAGAAAAGCTACTTTTTAAAAAAAGCATCTACATTTTACATTTACAGTATCTACAGTATTTTAGTATTATATGTAATGCAGAGATTTTTTTCAGTAGTCTAGGACAGTAATTTTATGTAATGACAAAGCACTGAGAAGACCTGAGAGCAAAAATTGGATTAAGTCCCATCTATGTTTCCAAGACTGACCATTGCAATGAGACAATAATTTGAATCTCCTTTTCAGGACGGGCTTATTCAAGAACATTACAACAGGCTGCCATCCCCTTACTTCCCAAGAGGGTGTGTGAAGAGCGCTACAAAAGGAGATTCACGGGAAGAATGCTCTGTGCTGGAAACGTGCAGGAACAGAAACGTGTTGACAGCTGTCAAGGAGACAGTGGTGGACCACTGATGTGTGAACGCCCAGGGGAAAGCTGGGTAGTGTACGGTGTGACCTCCTGGGGCTACGGCTGTGGGGTCAAAGATTCCCCAGGTGTCTACACAAAAGTGTCATCTTTTGTACCCTGGATTAAGAGTGTGACCAAACTATGAATGTCCATAATGAAAACCAAACTTTGAGGCAGGACAACTTGAACTGCACACGCAGTGCACAGCTGGGGCCCACACTGGGTGGAAACAGACATTTTCCTGATACATGTGTTTTTGTTTTTATAAATCCAAGCTGTATACACACAACCCTTCCAGTTAGGGATTACTGTCCTCCTTGTTCCAGAAGTATTGCATGAACAAGTTACCATGTATCTAAGGGGAAAAAGTGATAGACAGCTAGAGTAATACTGGAGCAGGACAGCTGGAGACTTCGCCCACACGACTGTAGCTCCAAGCTATTTATGCTCCAAGCCTCTCTACAATTAATTACAGATCTCAATCTTCAGTCTAGTTTATATAGTCTATTATTCCCATGACTTTACACTCAGTCCCCTAAATCTGACTCATGTTTCAGTAGCTTATGAGACCATTAGTAGCCTGATTCTTGCGAAGTAATTCTGAGTATGTATAAAATGCAGGAAGGAAAATAATGGTCAATAATCACATCCCCAGCTAATCAGCTAAATGTCCTCACAGGTTAGTGTGCCTGAAGTACATTCCCAAGTAAAACAGGCAGTACACTGACAGTTTCCCCACAAACATCCTGCACAGCTGCAAGAGCAACCACTTATTAACTTAAGTAGCACTTGTCCTATTTCTGAAATTTGCAATTTTGAGGATGTACAGCATTTTGGAGAGGATTCACTTTTTCTATTTACCACTAGCTGTCAGTACAGTGTCAGACTAACATACATCCCTATCCTTTCACTGCTGGGCTTTCCTCAAGTCGTGCAAAGAACTTTGGTCGATCATACTAGACAAAGTTATACATACAATGAGCTGTTGAGCCAAAACTTGTCTGAAAAGTCTTAAACAATGTTTTCTATAAAGTAATATTTAGACAACTCTCTCCTGCTTAGTTGCAACACTGGTTCAGACTCATCTCACAGGAAAGCTTAGTTTTCAGTGACTTCTAAAGCACTGACATCTTGATTTCATTTAATTCCTTTTCCAAACACTGTTCCCCATGCTATGAAATCCCTAACAACTTACTATAAAAATGCACTAATAACCAACTTACTGTCCTTTGAGAAAGAGCCACACACCAAACCTGGAACACAGGAGGTAATCACCACCTCAGTGCAACACTGAAAGGCTCAGTCTGGAAATCACCTGGCAGCTGACTCAGTGGGGAGGGAGCCACGACAGCTTAGCACTACAACCCTGTCAAAGGCCGTGCTGAGTCCAAGTGTGCTCTATACGTCACACTAACAACCATGCTCATAAAAACACAACTGAAAGCTGGGGGCCATAAACACTCCAGTGTGACAAGTGTGGCAGAGGAGTGCCACCACATAGTGATTGTGCAAACTGTGACTACCAGTGATGGTTTCCCTGTTTCCCATTCCCCACACTGGCTATGACTGTGTTGTGTGTTTTGTGATAAAGTGGGGTGCTTGCATTCATGCTCTAAGTGGACAATCATTTGTTTTGTACGGTTGTGTCTCTCTGGTGTTGTAACAAATATCGAAGACAACTCACTTGCTTATGAAGTGGCAATGGTACCACAGAAGCCCATATGATTGAACATTTGGCCCTTAATATCTCTGAGCTCAAATTTAAGTTTTCAATGGTCAGGACTTATTATTGTAACTGGTGCTAAACTAGTACATGAGGTGCTTTAATATATTTTAGTTCTCTGTAATTCCACACTATTTGAAATAGTGTGAAGTATTTTAAAACATCATAAATCACTGTACTGTGACCACCTACTGTTAGACCAATGCACAACACTGTGCCAGTCAACTTCGAAACCATTACATTTTTACTTCTATAGAGCCCTTAATTACAAGGGAAGTCAAGTCTGTCAAAATGTATCTGCATGTAACATACAAGTTTTGCTGTACAAGACCCATTGCGACTTGTGGTGAAGTAGGCTACATAGTGCAATATATGCGTTGTATACAGGGGAAATAATCATCCTTTAATAGCTGCACCACAGAAACAGGATACTTTGAGGGGTAGGGGGAATTAAGCCTGCATACTAAGTGTAGTAAACGTTTAGATTTAGTACAGTACTTTGTTTTTGCTCTCTTAATAGAATGCTTTGTTAGATTTTAAAATGTTGCACTACTGTTTCCATGCTGAGCATGCCTTTTCAGTTTCTAAGGTAAGATGAAATTGTCTCCATCTTAACGCCATTCTCATTTTTGTTCAGTGAGCCTGATGGTGTACATGTATACAATAAAAACTGCCACACTTCCAACCATTTCTGTACGTTAATTAATACCACAGATGTACAAGCAGCTGCTGCAGAACATCAGCTGGGTAAACCTCACGTGGGCTTTACCTGAGAAAGGGGGCTCTTGAAAGCATCTTGCTCAAACCATAGAAACTTAGGGCTATTTTCTCCAAGAGAAGTTTGTCTCATTCCAGTGCTTTAACTCAGACCAGTTAGGTTGTCGTAAGTTCATCCTACACTTTTAAAGCTGTTTAGTAAGTGTGTTAATGGTGGCACAAACCATGAAAACACTTGGCACTTGTTACCAGATGAGATGACCATCCTAAAGAAATGTCATCTCTCCAGGTTCCCCGGCACCATGAAGATTTATAGTTAGACGCAGCCCTCCTGAACTTGCCAAGTTTTAGTTTGCCAGAGAATATCTGGCATCACTGCAACTGACACACAAAGCCTCCTAAACGTGTATCTTATCTCAAACTTTAAACTTTCCAAAATAAAAGGGCCAGTCTGCCTGGCATTTGCCCATTTAAGATAAGCAAGTAACTGCCCTTGTAGATCAGATGTGGCATCTTCTACAAGTGCTGAGGTTACTACAGGGGTCCAATGTTTTTGGAGAAAAGGGAACTCAGTACACACTCCTGATTGTTGGCTACCAGGCTTGGCAGCCACCACCTTGGAATGCAGAGCAGTAAGCCATACGATAGGGCTGTTAAAAGAAGAGAGAAATCACACACCACCAGTTGAACAGGTGTGCTACCACTTGTTACAGCACCACACAAGAAAACACATTCAACTGTACTTCCGCCCGGGCAGAAAAGGTATATGCTTAAAAGAACCCTGGACGTTTCCTGTGACAGCTCCTATCTCCCCACCAAACATAAGCACGGCAAGTCACTTCCTCAGATCTAGTCCACGCTGTAATTAGAGCCCACAGTTCTGCTCCATTCATTCAAAGCAGGAATCCTGACCTCAGCTGCCATACACTCAGCAGCAATTACACCGCATGCTGATCATCTCAGTTCAGCCTTCACAGATTTTGTTTCCCAGTCCTTTCAAACTCTCCCTTTCCCTCCAACTATCCAGTTTCCAACTACTGGCAAAAAAAAAAGTTATCATTTGAAAGATATTCTGTAAGAGATGGTGCCACCACAGCTGGTATTCACTAAGACAATACATTTAGTTTTAATTAAAACACCTTGTCGGAGTATGCAATGATTCACCATCTACTGGATCTCCATCAGTTTTCTTAAATATGGATCCCCCAGCAACTGCAACAATCAACTCTATTTTAACTTGTTGTTTCTGCCCTGCAGCACTTACCTCTGATTCAAGCCATACCACTTCTGGAGCGGCTCCCACCTGAAATGGCTAATTCTGCCCAAAAGGTGTGTCCCCAGCACAGGCAGATTTGGCATGTGTTAAGTAATCCTGACAAACGTGTAGGTCTAGCGTAGTTACCAGCAGTTTTTTTCAAGAAAGAAACCACACTTGCAGCCAGTCATGTCTCTTTATTGACTTATTCATACATTTGAATGCTTTACATTCACACAGACACCAAAATTACAGCTGTAGTTTCCATTTCCATTTTCCAGACTTCAAAAACTTACCTGCAGCTTCTGCAGCACAGGTACACTCACTGCAACCTTTCTAACTCACTTGGGGAACAGAGGAGCCATCCCTGAAGGTGCAGTACAGCCACTCAACTTCCAAAACCATTACTGTAATAGCTCAAGTCTTAGTGACAGCCCAAAGACAGGAGCAGTACATAATGAGATCCTAACTGTATGTGTCTGTATAGAAACAGTCAAGGCTAATTTTAGGCCCATTAAGCTGGGTTCCAGCCCCTCTTCATCAAGATCAGATAGACTGCAAAAGCTTTCATTAAAGCTCCAAATTTTAACTTTGTTAAAAAATCAAGGTTAAGACCTAGCCTAAAATTAGCTTTTGCTAGCTCTGCTCGACAACCAGAAATATTACTGCTCCCAAAAGGCATCAATTCCACACAATTAAACAGATCCACTCTACCCCAAGTGAAAATTAACAGATTTAGTCACAGCTACTCTTAGAATTCACATGTGGAATTTAGCCCCATATTCTTCCGAGAGGGTTTTCCCCCTGTAAAAACAAGTTTGAGGCAGTTTAATATTGCTACTGGAAACACAAACGAGACAGCAATCATCACTAAACAGCAGGGTGCTCTCCCAGGAGTTGTAAAGCTGCTCTGAAACAAAGTTGTTAGTATTAACTTCCAATCTCCCTCGCCCCTGCAGTTGCAGATTTCTCTTAGTACTCACATGCTTATGGAACAAGACACTCCCCTTGCCCAGGATATCCCTGAGAAATATGTGCATTCAGATGCTTCTAGTTTGGCAGGTGTGTTTTTTATGCTAGGAATAGTGGATTATGTTTTCTAATGTCTCTACATCCAAACCCAATTCCTCCTAGTCACATTAATACACTTGATTATACTTTCCTCTCCCGAAAACATATAAAAATGAAGCATGCCTTAAAATTAAACATAAAGCCAATACCTTGATTTCAAAGGACAAGTCACAGCAGAATAATCGCTAAACTTCAATTATCAAATCGGTATTATTCCTGCTCCAAATCTCACCTCCGAAGAGCTTATTACACACAGCCAAACACATACTTTTTGGGAAAAGAATCTTCAACATTTACATCTCCATACTTTCAGCTTCTGTGCTCCTGTGGAATTAAAAAAGAATAAAAAAATATTAAAAACTAGGCTGTATTGGCTTACTGGAAGGAAAAATAAAGGGAGAAACCTGAAAAAGCAATCACCAAAAAAATACCAAAAAAAGGGGGAGACTGCTAACCCCACGGCAGACTCGGTTTGTTACTTGCCACAGTCAACGACTCATACCCACAAGCGGGTAAAAGTTTTGCCAATTAGCAAGGCCCTGCTCTTCCATGCCTAGGAAGGGAGTCAGCCACAGGCGGCAGCTCCCATGGAGTCATGGATCTCTGCTTCCCCCCTGCCTCCGCCGTTAAGTGGTGGCCGCCATTTTCCCTCCCTCTCTCCCTCCCTCATGCGGGTCCCGGGTCCCAGCCCCGTGCGGCCGGCACCCAACCCGTCCTCCCTGTTACGCAGCCCACCCCTTCACGGAGCCTACCTTCTGTCTGTTACGCTCCGCTCCTCTGCCGCTGTGGAGGAGAAGGCGCCCGATCCGCGAGCACCGCCACCACCTCACCACCTCACCTTCGCCCTTCCCCTCCGCTTCCCGCGCGCCCCCCTCAGCCCCAACGGCCGCGCCGCGCGCCCGCGCCCGCGGAGCCCCCGCAGCACGCGAGGCAGCC